>BMAO01028347.1:0-20665 GCA_019973975.1 Trichonephila clavata
CCCTTTTCTGAACTGCTATACCACACTAACGGGAGGAATTTAAACCTCGACAGTTTTAATGTGCATAAGCTCCGCTACATTCCAGGCCTTCAGAGGCATTGTGAATCGAACTCATGAAGCGCTGTCCACGAGTTCGTGATTATAACCAGCAGGTTACTGATGTTACTATGTTAGATTGGAAATCACTTAGCTGTGATTTAAGACATTCAGTGTCAGTTAAGTCTATAAATGATTAGTAGGTCAATATTTGTTTGCTTCCAAAAACGCTAGCCATAAGATATTACTATATTTAGATTTTGAGATTTAATAAAAAGTGGGTTTTGTTAGTGTATGTGGTTGATTTATCCCAAATCACTAACACGAACTCGATTTCTTTAAATGTAATTGTTATTTAAAAATCGTGATATCTCTAAGTAAAATGAGCAGTAGAGAATGTGGATATCTGCGTTTTGTCATGGTATTTATTTTAGGGTCTGAAAAAACAGAATGGGCGAATCTGCATATATCTATGTCTTAATATTTAAAGCTGAATATATGGAAAATAATAAGGGACAAGACTCCGTTTTAGAAAAGTTTATGAAGCTTTTCTCCATTATGTATGAATTCAAATGCCATTATTGGAAATGAAAAATTAATTTATAAATCCAGAAGATAAAGCATTTTTAAATAAAAGTTGTTTTGTGATTAATAATTATATCGATTTAGCGACACGTTTATCGTTCATTCCTGCAAATCCTTAGCTTCATAGTCATTAAAACTTTCCAAGAAATATAAACTATTGGAAATGCGCTCTTCTTAGTATTATTTCATTCTGCAATTAAATAAGAAAATTTAAAAAAACAAGGTAAATTTCCCTTTTTAAATTATAAAAAAATTCTAAATTATTTATATCTCTAAAATTCAATCATATTAGCAAAGAACAACCATCGAATACCATTAGCCGAAAACAAAGCATCATAAACTAAACACTAAATAATAGAAACAGGGAAAATAGAAGCAAAAATCACCAACCAAAAAAAAAAAAAGAAAAATTAAGCACTTTCTAAAATCGTACACCAAGGTGATTTATTTCTTGGAGTTCATTGAGTTTGCGAATGCACTAACTTGGTAAATTGAATTTCCGTGAACTAGGTGTATTATTCTTCATTTTCCTCCCGATTTAGAAGCCCATAAAATGTTCGCATTAGAGATACTTGGATGAAAGCGAAAGCGAGTTCTTTTATGGTGTTTAGTTTGTCGCAATAAATATAGCTGTGAGAAAGTACGGAGGGAAATGCATCTATTTCCAAAATAACTTGTGGGATTTCATTTGTTCAATAGTGTGTTGATTCTAGCTAGTCCTCTCAAATTTCAACAGCATACCAGTACTGCCTTTTGATGATATAATGTCATTAAAGGACGTTAAGAAAAATAAATTCATTAAGGTATCAGACTAATGTTCGGAACTGTGATTTTTCAAAAGTATACAAGCAAATATATATAAATGTATATTAATTTTTAGTGTCACTTACAGATTAAAATTTACGTATGAAATTGTTTTAGTAATATGAAACAATAAAAAATTATTTAAATGTAATTTTTAGGCAGAAAAGGAATATAGATTTATTTTCAAAATATTTTTCGTATGAGAAAAATGCTTTTATAATAATAATAATAATGTGTACTTATAATAGTTAATACTTCTCCAGAGATATTAAAATAGGATTTTTGAAAAAAAATCATATTATATTTTCAGTTACTACCAATTAAAATAATAATCGGGTTTTTTTATTTTGTTAAAAATTTTAAATCTGATGTATATTAAAATATGGATAAATCCAATTCTATATAAATTATACATTTCAAAAATCCTAGTTCATGCTTTGTACAGAAGTTTGGCAGATTATTATTGTTATAGAGACATTTTTCATAAAAGTGAGTTTTTTCAAAATAAATAATTCTATGTTCCCTTTTTGCCCAAATAATCCAAATATTAAAAAAAAATACGTTTGTACGCTTTTGGAGAATCTTAGTTCCGAACGTAGTCGGATTCCATTCATGAATGCATTGGAGACTTTTTCTCTTTTAATAAATGTCTGAAATGTCTGTGTAATGTCTAAAAATGCAAGTATTTCTATATTTTCATATATATATACTTTTGAAATGTTCGCAAACAGTACTTTTTTATATTTCAGACTATAATTTACCCACAAATTTTTTAATCACTAAGACATTTTTTATTTATCATTAATTTGTTAACTTTTTCTTATTTTCCATTTTGACTATATACTTAAATTAATAGTCCATGGGGTATCGAATACACTTGCATTATAAAATGTAGAATATAGAGTGTTGCAACACGGAAAGCAGTTCTTCATATTCAAACTTTTCTCAATAGAAAGCAAATTTATTAAAATACCAACATTCTTTACTTGTAATAAATTAAAAATACTCTTGTATAAGCCTAAGCTGGAGTTGAGTATAAATAACACAAATATTTGAGCAGTTACTTTTTTCTTAATTAGTCAATGTACCATTTTATTTCATTTTGATAAAAGTTTTAAAATGATTGAAAATAGGAAAAAAGTAAACTTTTAGATATATTGTCAAACCACCATTTTTTTAGATATGTAATATTTTAATGCTTTTAAAAGCTTTCTGTATAAAGTATTTCTTCAGGTGTTTCACCTCTGCTGCCTTTAGAGAATATATAATTCGATGGCGGGGAAAAAATGTGACTTGAAAAGAAGAATCCCAATTCCAGTTGATAAAATTTGATGGTAGGTTTGAGTTATGCCAAGACCCCGCCAATTCATAGACCCAATTTTGTCATTAAGGCACTGTGCTTGCTAGCTGGTGGTGACAAGTTATTTATGTGGCTTGTTTTTACATGAATTAAGCTGTCGTGTCTCAGTCCTATTTTGGACCGAGTTCACACTGCCCGACGCGTCTCTAAGTGTGGGAGGAAACATATCATCACCAACAAAAGCCATAATAACAATTATTTATTTAAGACAGACAACACAATAACAATCACAAGTTCAATTATAAGTGGAAAACTAGGAGTGATTCCCTAATATCTCGATTTATCCCAATACGTCGATTAATCCTAATACTCAAATCTAATACTCAAGTTTAATATTCAATTCTAATATTCCCGTCTAAGTAATTTCAGCTATCAGAATGGACAAGGAGACGAACTCTTGCTAACCTCAGGTCGGTACTGAATTTAGTTCCTTCAATGATTAAACTAATACTTTACTTTAATAATTGATCACTATCATATGCGCGCTAAATTCGTTGAAGTAATTCACCGACGATACTTACATGCAGCTTGGCAACTCCTTCTCTCTTACATTTACAAAATCTAGACTTTATATAGTTGAACTAATTAGCATATAACTATCTCGTGTTTTTCCCGAAGAGGCTGTGAAATAGTAAAAAGGCTGGCCCCAAAGTTTCCCAAGAGGATTAGTGATGAATTCTCGCGGATAGCCCCGTCACAGTCCCCCTCAAGAAAAAAAAACGGGATTTATAAAAGGGTCTAAATGGCCCGATATAAATTACGTTGAGAATTTTAAGTCTTAAATTATCTAGACATCTTAAACTTTAGTTTAGCATTAACTTTTACATAACAATACTCTAAAAAACACTTAAAACTACTAGCTCAAAATTTTACCACTCCAAGATTTCAGCTTTTACATTCATTATATAAGGTGTACCCCATTTCGGCATGGACCAAGGAAAAACCTCCCACTGGAGGGAAAAACCCGGCCGTACACAATCCATAAACTTAGCTATTTTAAATATATCCTGGGTTAACATATCTTTTATCTTCAACACAAAATCTTCAAAACATCAGGGATGAAATGAGAACTGGATCAGTGGACGTACAAAAATAATTTTTTAACACTTTATACATACAACAACATTGAATTCACACATATTTAAATTGTCAATTACTTTACAAATTTTATTGGTTTAAAAAACTCCCATTCTAATCGCGTAGCGCTGTTAGTGTTATGGTTAATTTTCTCTCTAATAGCCGCGAGTCCCAAAAATTAGATATATAGTAATATACACTTCAATATGTTTATATATACACAATTATATACAATTTTCAAAACATTCAATATAAACAAACAATACAATGAATTCTCACACGCCAGTCAAGCCTTTACATGTAGTCAACAAATGTAAACATACATATGCTTTCCACAATTTAGAACATATATAAATATACAAAAGTTCATTTCCCTCAACGTAGTGTGACTTTTGCATTTAGACAACAGTATTAACAAAATAAAACTTGCTCCTTGCAAAAATTCACCCGACTGCCTGTCAGTAAAAATATAAATGAAACAATACAACCTGGCTAATATCTTGTTCCTCTTCTTTCTCTAATGTCTCCTATCTGCACCTCCAACGATGTGGACCTTCTGCTGCGTGGACTCTCTCCTGGCTCCTGGCGGTCTGGTCTATACTGTCGGCGACTCCGCAAATTATAGTTGTGGCCTCGTCCTTCTGGATCTCTTCTAGATAGGGTTGATCCTTCTTGGCCTGGCAATGATCCTACTGGTGATCTTGATCTGGCTTTCCCATGCACTTCTCTGCCGTCTCTGGAATTGCTGAAGGTGGACCTTTTCTGTTGTCTCCGTCGCGGTTGTTGACGATCTGTTTCTGGAACTTGTCTACCGTAGCGATTTTCTACTCTATATCTCTTCATTGTCTGCTCATTCGACGTGATGGAGAACGGGAGCCTTCGTTTGTTGACCTCTCTGTAACTGGGTTTTCATTTACATCTCGGCTCCTCTGATAGAGACTCAGATATTTTTCTTTTCCACCTTCTTGCGTGTTGATTCTTCTTTTTTTTTTGTTGTCTCACTTGGGATGGTGATTCAGAGATCTCCCTCTTACACCGACCCTTGGTCAGCTCGTGTCCGCTCCTCGTTGCCTCTCTGATTACTTTTATTCCCTACACTATAATTCTCATTCCTTTCCTGTATCTGTCTTCCACCAGACTCATTACTCTTAAAACCTTGTGACCTATCTAACCCATATCTTCCATCCTCAAAACTACTCGACTGATACTCGGATCCACTACTAACTGAACAATCTACCTCCACTAAACCTTCATCGCTTTTTCTCTGATGGTAAATTCGCACTTAGTCTATATTGACTGTAGTTCTTCTACCTGCCTTTCAAATTACAACATTATTATTTTTAAAACTCACAACTCTAAAAGGACCTTCAAACTTTGGAAAGAATTTAGATACCAACTTTTAACTGGTATATTATTTATAACGTATCGTAAAAAATGAAATTAAAAATGCAAATATTTTAGTGATTTTTAGAAAAATAAGAGAATAGGTCTCCGAACGTAGTCGGATACCTTAAACTAAAATGAGGTAAAAAATAGTACATATTAAAGTTAAATAATCAAAATAAAAATCTTTAATTTTTATAATAAAAGTGTCACAAAGTAAATATACATAAAATAATGACAAGTATCAACATTTAAAAGGGAATTCTGTTTGTTTGTAATACAAATGTGTCCATGAGATAATAGTTTGAAGGTTTAACAGAAAAAATCCATAGTGGTTTATTATTTTTACCTTTACATAGAATGAATATTTGCTGTCTTTTATTCACACCTTCTTTCTCTTCTGCAAAAAATATATTCAACATAGTTAATTAAAAAATAACCATCTGTAAAGTGTTGAATATTCAAATTAGAGTAATTCTGCTTTGTAAATTTTGCAGCGCTCTATCACGCCGAGCATAACATTTTGCGTAAAAAAACAAAACTTAAACAATTAAAAAAAGAAAGAAAATTATTAAAAAGAACAAGTACTTCAGAAAAAATACTTTCAAAGCCTGTGAATAACAAACAAGTTTTATGATAAAATTTTCTTTTGTAAATTAAGCAGCTTAAACCAAGACGGTATGAATTACATTTGCATGCAAATTGATAAAGTTTTTTTTCCTGATTAAAGAACAAAAGTTTGGTTTACTCTTGGATATAACAAAATAATGTTACCGACAAAGTAAAAATTTAAAAAAGGTAAATGAAATAAAAAAAAATTTATTGAATACATTTATATATATATATATATAAGGAGAAAAGCGACTCACTGACTGACTGACTAAACACGAAATCTCTGGAACTATTCAACCTACAGACTTGAAATTTGGTAGACATGTTCTTTTGATAGAGTAGACATCAGCTAAGAAAGGATTTTCCGAAATTCGAAACGCAAGGGGCGTTACGGGGGTTAAGGGCTTTAATAATAATTGTTTCCATGTTTAAACTACTTGATGTACAATCTTGAAATTGGGTAAGCGGATTCCTTTCAGAGAGTAGAGATCCGCTACAAAATGAGTTTGGTGAAAATCGACCCCAAGTGGCGTTGCAGGGGCTTAGGGGCGTTATAGATAATTATTTCCATTTTTAAACTATTTGACGCACTATCTTTAAATTTGATATATATAGATTCCTTTCGTAGAATAATGATCAGTTACAAAACGGGTTTTTGTGAAAACAGACTTCTAAGTGGCGTTGCGGGGGATTAAGGGCCTTATAGATAAATATATCCGTTTTTAAACTACTTCACCTACCTGCTTGAAAATTGGTAGGTAAGTTTCTTTCCTGGAGTAAATATCCGCTACAAAATGGGTTTTGGGAAAATTGACTCCCAAGGGGTGTTGCGGGGCGGGGGGTTTAAGGGGCGTTATAAATTCCTATTTTTAAGTTATTAGACGTACAGTCTTGAAACTTAGTAAGCAGATTCCTCTAATAGGGTAGAGATACGCTAAAAATGGGTTTCGTGAAAATTGCCCCCAAGTGGCGTTGAGGGGACTTAAGGGGCGTAATAGATAATTATTTCCATTTTTAAACTATTAGACGCACAGTCTTTATATTTGATAAAGAGATTTCTTTCATAGAGTAGAGATCAGCTAAAGAAGGTTTTGTGAAAACAGACCTCTAAGTGGCGTTGCAGGGAATAAGTGGCGTAAGAGATAAATATTTTCGTTTTTAAACTATTTGACCTACTTGCTTGAAAATTGGTAGGAATGTTTCTTTCATGGAGTAAATATCCGCTACAAAAACGGGTTTGGCGAAAATTGACCCCCAAGGGGTGTTGCAGGGGGTTAAGGGCAGATATAAATAATTATTTCTTTTTTTAAACTATTAGACTCACAGGACTTGAAATTTGGTTAGCAGATTCCTCTCATAGGATAGAAATACACTGTAAAATTTGTTTTGTGAAAATCGACCCCTAGGTGGTGTTGCGGGGGTTCAAGGGCGTTATTGATAATTTTTTTGCATTTTTAATTAATTGGACGCGCAGTCTTCAAATTTTGATAAGCAGATTCCTTTCATAGAGTGCAATTCCCCTACAAAATGGGTTTGGTGAAAACAGACCCAGAAGTGGCGTTGCGGGGGCTCAAGTGGCGTTATAGACAATTATCCCCATTTTTAAACTGTTAGACGTACAGTCTTGAAATTTGATAAGCAGATTCCTTTCGTAAAGTAGAGAACCGCTACAAAATGGGTTTCGCGAATATCAACTACCAAGTTTAATTTCGGGAGATTAAGAGGCGTAATCGATAAATATTTCCATTTTTAAACTACTTGATCATCCTGCTTGAAAATTGGTAGGCATGTTCCTTTCATGAAATAGAGTTCCTCTAACAAAGAGTAAAATGAAAATTGACCCCAAAGATGTTTGCGAGGGGTCAAGAGGAGTTACAGAAAAAAATTCCTGTTTTTAATTGTTAGACCCATATACTTGAAATTTTTAAGCATGTTTTTTTTTTTTTGTTGAATAGGGATCCACTAAGAATAAATTTTAAGCAAATCAAGTTCTGGGGGTTGTAGGGGTTTACTGGGACGTATTGACAAAAAAAATTACTTTTTTCGAGCTACAAGGACTATAATAATGAAATTTGGTTTGCATTTTTCTTTTGTTGTATTGAAATCCGCTAAGAGCGGTAATTTTGGAAAACGGCTCTCAACGGGATTACGGGATATTTATAGTAAAACTTTTGCTTTTTTCTGTTAGATTTAGACTTGAAATTTGGCTTGCATGTTCAATTTACGGAGTAGAGATCCACCGAAAATTGGTTTTGCGGGAATCCACTTGGTTTTTGAGTTACGAAAGAGCAAACTTCATTCTATGCTTCAATTTTAGAGATTTTTAGAAAATACAAATTAGATGAGTTCTGCACTTTTTTTTATCAACAAGTGACAGTTACAGGTATAAGTATATTTTTCAATTCAATCGAATTCTTAATGCTAGGACTTAGATATCAATAATTTATACATATATATATGCAGTAAAAATTTATAAAACATCATGAAATACCCAGCGAAGCGGGCGGGTAACAGCTAGTATATATATATACATATAGAAAAACATAATCAGTAAAAGGTTTTCATCATAAAATACTTAACTGCATTTCAAATCATTTTAACCATATTTTTTTTCTCTGTATACTTTTCAGAAATACTCGTTTTCGTGAAATACTTTAAATGAATATCCAGTTTTTCTATAGTTAATTCACCAAAACTCATGGAACGTTCCCGATACAACAGCAGAACATAACAGAGTTTTAATTGAATAGAGTAAGAATAAAACATGTTTATGCTCCCCTTTTTTAAAATCAAATTGCGACGAATACATACGTGATTTTGTTCAAAACTCATTGTTCTGACTATTGGGTTGATGGCACTTACTTCAGATCTTCATTTGGCAACGATCCAGCAAAATACAGGCCCGGTTTGGTTGGTAAAGATACAACATTTTCTGAGAAGGAAATTTCAACTACTTGATTTATATTTCGTTGTGTTAAAGATCTATTTTATGTTTATTTTGTTAAGTATATATGCACACTCTGGTGTTCTAAATTAAGAGAATTTTTAGATTTCCTGGATTATCTCTATAAATGCAGAAAAATAATTAAAAAAAATAATCACTCAACCACTAATATACACACGTATGATCACGCGTGACACTTATCGAAGTCAGGAGATATGAAACACCAGTAACAGAACAGAACAAAAAAATGGGTTTATAGAGGGGTCCCTCATAGAGATATACAGGCCTCGCAACGTGATTTTATAAAGGAAATAAGAGAATTTATGAATTCCTATGGCCACCAATTCCACTCGTTCAGCAACTTGGTTTTCAAACCTTGGATGGTACAAGGACGGGTGTTGAGAGTTGCATTTGCCCTCCCCTGACTGAGCAATCCATCCGGCAAATATCCTCACTTCCCAGAAATCTGTTGACCAGTTGAGCTCAGTATCGCCGTGCATTGTCATCCATTAAAAAAATAGGAACACTTTCACCCCTAAAAAAAGCGAAGATGGGTTTCAAGATCTATTTCTTGTACCTCACAGCAGTCACAGTGCCTCTTTCAAAGACATGGAGGTGTGTGCGGCAACCAATGTGATGCCTGCTCAGACTTTCAAATCCCTGCTACCGTAATGCTCAATTTCTCGGACATAAGAGAGCAGGTAGTGGGTTTCTAGTTCACTCCATACTAAAGTACGGCAAGAATTACTAGTTTGGCTGAACCAGAATTCATCAGTAAAGAAAACAGTCCCACCATCACTGAACCATTTTAAACGAACTCTTCTGTTCGCATAACTGAAAGGGACTCAAACAACAGATCTTCTTACAAACAGTCCTCTCACATTAAGTCTTCTTGAAACAGTCTCCCTTAAAACTCGGGTTCTTGCGGCCGCATACAACTCATGGAAGGGCTGAGAAACCACTGCATGCTTGTTATTCCCCTCTGTAATGAACAGATGGCGATCTTCTTTTGTCGTCTTGGCTCTTGGATGACCTTACCCACGCATTCTCTCGACGGATCTGGTATTCAAAAACTGTTTTCATAAGTTAAAGACGAAACAGGGCGTTAAATCGAATTCTCTATAAATCTGGATTTGGGACTGCCTACTTTTAGCCTACCCATACTTTACCACTTCATTTAATCCTCTAAACATTGTTAGTTACTCATTTTTCTGTCTGAATTTTTGTATAAAACCGATTGCTGCCAAAAAACACCAAGAAATTCGGCGAGAGATGCCAGCGGATGGAATGCGGATATTGGCACACGCGCTTATAAATACTGTTACTTGATTAATTTTGTCCCCACACAGGTATCCACTTACCTATGCGATACACAAGATATGCATTTTTTTTTTAGAAGTAATATTTTCATAAATTTCAACAAAATATGCATAGTTGCTTAATTTGAAACACCAGTATATATTCAGGCGATGAATAAATTGATATTTCGTGAAAATTAAACCGAGGACGCACATAGTTAAAATAACATAAAGTGGTACTTAAACCGAATGAAATTAATCTGCGTTTAGTTTATGTATAGTATATATGCATTAAAAATATGTATTTGCTTATAGTATATACCTTTATATATATCACGTACACAGTTTTGTATAGCTCTGGATTATTTAAGTTTATTAATACAAAATTTAAAATTTAATGCGTTAAAGCTTGTGTGACTCATTCCCAAGTTTATTAATTAGCATTTAATACAATATTGAAATTTATGAGGTACGTCTCCTTATTGTGCGTAATAATTATATACCTCATTGAATTTATATTTTGCATCTTAAGATTATCATCAGAATGCTTACACACAACAAATAAATCATTTTCTTAGAAAAAATGCATTTTTCTTTTCGTATTTCAAAATTTGTACAAAATTAAACAGATTTCAAAATTATAACGATATAAGCAGCGTAGGTTTCTTCTACACACGCAAACATTTAAATATTACAACTTTATTAAGAAAAATGCAAACAGATCTATTTAAAAACCTAGTGGATATCCTTAAACTATTTCCATAAAAAAGCTAAATCTTGTGTAAGAAAATATTTATTGTTTATCAATTTATTAAATTTTAGTAAAATTTTTCTATAATGTAAGAAACTAACTTAAATCGAAAATGACACTAAAAGGAATTGGAAACATATATGGCAGGGAAACATTACATGAGGAATATTTTGAAATTTAAAATATATTCTTCATCTATCAACCAGAACAATTGCTTATTTGCTACTCTTTTGTTTGTTTTTTAAGATAAATGTTCATCCAAATTTTGCAAATAAAAAATAACCTTAAACTTTGAAAAGAAGAAAAGTTTCCGTGATGGATTGAACTAACAATATCAAAATTATTGAAGCAAAATAAGAAGGTGATGAAAATTTGCATAAATTTCCGGATCAGAGCCTTTTTATCCTATCTTGAATCTCATAATCGACTCCCAAAAATTAAGTTAAGCTTCGCAGAAAAAAATCTCCTATATCTCATCTTATTCTTTAAAAAATTTTTCTCATACTGATTAGAGATAAAAGTAAACAGATCTTTGTTCTAAGAATTGATAGCAATCGTTTTTATCAATGAGAACAGTGTGATGCAGATTATGATATAGATAATATGAGAAGCCGAAACAGAACATTTTTTACAATTTTATGATAAGAGTTTTAGAAAATATAGAAAAAAATCCTCATATCTTTTCATAATATTTCAGTTAAGAAATTGTTTTAAACTTATTTTTGAGATAAATCGTCTGATTATATAGTCAAAATTAATGAAGCATGAAAGAAATTAAAAAGCTTAGAGATTTTAAGAAATTCTTAATTTCACTTACAATTTTTTCAGTAATGCATACATTCAGCATGCTGTAACTCTTCTTACAATACAATTAAATGCATTTAAATGTCAGATATTTGGAGAAAAATTTGGTGAGGAAAGGAGAAAAGAAAAGTACTAAACAAATATAAATTATTCAAACATATTATTAAAAATGTGTCACTTAATTGTATTTTAAATTGACTGATTTTTGCTACGAGTTTTTTTCTCGAAATTGTTTAAATTTTTATCGTTTGTTTCTAAAGTTTTTGTATTTTCTTTCAGTTTTATAACATTTTTATCCTGTGCTTCAATTTAAATTGCAAATCACATTTAACGGTATATTATGGAGTTTTAAATGATGCATGAAAATTTTATTTACGAAAATTTTTCTTCATCCAAGCATTTTTTTTTCTCTTTCAATTTTTTCTTATTCACAGATATAAAATACATGTCAAGAATAAGCGATGATCTTATCATGAAACCTTATTTCGGTACTTTAGTAATAGAATCGTGAGATAAATTTATAAGTATAGTGATTCATCTTCTGTATACAAGCTCTGTGGAAGTTTCGGAAACTTCAAAAAGGCACATAGAATTTCTAATAAGGATACTCTGGGGAATGAAAATAATTGAAATGATTGTAAATTTTGAATTTCTATGTTTCAGGTGAGCTCTGCCTTAGGGAATATGGTGTACATCATACATGCACATGACTCACATCATGTTTATTTATCATTGATAATAAATAATTTACATAAAATTAAATGTGGGAATTGAAATAAATTGATATATAGTAATTTTCAAAATAGCTCGTATTATTCAAGGTACGTAAGTAATGAATACGATTAAGATGCTTAAAACTAAAAAGGAGTATACTTTAAGAACAAATTACTTATGGTGCTTCTACTTTTTAAAGAAATAGAAGTACCAACTATTTTCAGAACTATTCAAATAAAACAACATTACAAATTAAGAAAATATGCTAAAAGAAATATGAAAATTATCAGATTTATTATCATAAATCCTCTAATGTTATTTTCAAAGATATAAATCGTGTCTTATATAATTACAATTATATTAATTTGTTGATTGAAATCATCACTTCAGAATTTTTGATTTTTAAAAATTAAGACTTCCTTTTCTCTTTCAAAAGAACTTGTATTCTGGAAAAAAAATTACAAATTAATGACAATGAATTTAATTTGTAAGCAAGTTTGACTTCCTTGTAATTTTTAAAGTTTTTTCACTCAATTTTGCTTTTTAAAAAAATTAAAAATACACATGTTAGTAAATACAATTATTTAGTATGTCCTTATATACATTACATTTATATTTGCATTAAAAATGCGACCTTGAGGATACAGTTTTGTAGAGAATCTTTCTAGTATATGTACCTTGAGACATCACCAAAGGGTGATAGACGTTATGAACTTAATACTGATCACTACGAATATTTAAAAAGGGCATTGTGATCTGGTGTACTATATCTTACATAGGTAATTGGACACCTTTTCTAGTCATTCGTAACAAATTTATGTAGACGAAATACTACGATACAGAATACTGCAATATTTTTCTACCACTACAAGCTTACTTTTCAACAAGATTACACCTCACGGCCTTTGCTTTTCCAGATTACACATTGCACTCTACTTTAATTCTTTGTAAACATTTCTAACATCTCCTTTGACAAGCTATATCATTGAATATTTCTCCCATACAGCACATTTAGGTCTGATGGACAGATAAGAGAGATGATAGGAAAAAATGATTGAAACCTTTCCATGAAATATAATTCAGCCTTAATGTTGGAAAATATTAGGTTAAATAATCATGCAAAGTATGATCTGGAAACTTATCTAGTCTATAACCTTATAACCTTAAAATATAATTCAGCCTTAACGTTGGAAACATCTGGGTAAATAATCCTGTAAAATATGATCTGGAAACTTATCTAGTCTATAACCTTATAACCTTAAAATATAATTCAGCCTTAATGTTGGAAATATTAGGTTAAATAATCATGTAAAGTCTGATCTGGAAACTTATCTAGTCTATAACCTTACAGCTTGCATTCAGGCCAGAGGAAGACCACACACACACAATTCTTTTGTTGAATGATGTTAGCATAGTCTTTTACTAACTCAATGATACGTCAAGTTAAACGTGACAAGTTAAAAGTAATAGCATACAACAGTATAAGGGTGTTAACACTCAAGATTGCTTGCAAAATTCTCCTCACCCGGTCAATCTCCAAGGTGTTCACATAAGAATGTAGTGATCGTAGATCTTCTTGTAGAAGGACAAAGTCTCCTACTCGTACTCGGGTGTTTGCTTGACATTTCGTACATAATGAAATGAACGCAATTGCAACAGATATTTTTTTCTCACTCCTTGTACCATATTTTCCAAAACATATCTACAAAAGTCTTGTTTTTGTTTGTAAATAGTTTTGAGCTTATTATTTTTACTCTCAGGTCCAGAAGGAACAGTGGTCAACTTTCAACGGTAGGAAATGTGCTGGAGTCAAGGCTTCCTCTGTATCATTTTCACAATGCTTATAAATTCAAAAATCAACTGTGGAGTGAGGCTTCTATTCCCGCTAATACTGTAGTTAAGGTTTTATTATCAAGTAATGCGTGATCAAGTGATTTGCCAAGGCATTGTTTAGTTAGACTTATTATTCTCTCCCACCAACCTCCCCACCAAGATGCTCGTGGGGCAATAAATGTTATTGGTATTTGGCACTAATTTATTTTGAATAATTTTTTGAGTGTCAAAAATCGTAAGTTAAGTATCGTTTTCATATTCTTCATTAGAAAATAAATTACAAACTTCATTATCTGTTACATTCATTTGATTTTAAGTAGTCATTACATGATTACAAATATTATTCAACATCTTCAAAATCATGTTTTAAGATATTTATTTCATTAGAAAAACGAGTAATATTATAGTGAATAGTTTTTCATTTCCATATATGTCTATAACTCCATCAGGCGTAGCCATTCCTGCAATTGGAAGAATAAACACAAAATTTTAGCATGTAAATAAACTTGACGAAGTTCCATAAAACAGCGTTAAGTATAAATTCAAGGCCCTGATTCCCATAGAGTTCCGGCACCATATGTTGAGCGATGTTAGTGTAATATTTTTTTCTCAACGATATATACGTTAAACTTTACAAGTCAAAAGTAATAGAATATAGAGTACAAAAGTGCAGTCACTCAAACTACAAATTATTATGTTTATTAGGCTAAAATGCCCGCTTGCTTGCAACAGCTTTGTTCCTTTTCTTTATCTGTTTGCGAAGTATGAAACAAATTATTCAACTGCCCATTTTTGTCGACGATAGTCAAATTCTTCATGCTACTTCGAGTTTAGTATTTTAAAGCGTATTTAAATTTATTTTTATCTGACAGAGTGAATGTCAGATAGCTGTTGAAATAAAAAAAATAATTTGAGGAAGCTTTTATAAAAAAATCGAGAAAGTATTCTAATTATTTATAATAAACACAAATGGAATTTTATACTGAAAAATACTTATTTTTAAGTTTGTACTCTAAGTTTTTCTTTTAAGTTCATTTTTGATTAGTAAAATATTTATTTGATCCCAGTTTATCAAAACAAATATGAAAGATAAACAAAGTTCTCTAATGTTGATAGTGCTTAGCTTTTCAACACAAATATTTTCTCAGATTAAAAGAATTTGACTAATATTTGCGTTAGTAAATTTTTTTATTATGGCAAATGTATTTTGAAATTGCATAATTGCGTATTGGATTGCGTTGAATTTGAAATGTATTTTGATACACAATAGGCACACTCCTCGATGCTTCAATTAAAATTATTTTAAAATTATACGCACTATAAAAATATTTCTTATTACGGTTAACAATTGGGCTTATGCCGTTTTGCATTTTTGATATAAGTTTGTTTACTCAGTGGCGCAATTGATCAGGCGCCAGCCTTGCCTACCCAAGTGTTAGGGTTCAAATCGGCCCAAGTCGGTGGATTTCTATGATGCAAAAAATCTACCACGTGTATGTCCTGTGATTATGCGGTACGTTAAAGAACCCTAGAGTTCTTGTTTGTCTTGGGTGCTCTCATCAAAATTAAATTTATGTTATGATTTAGCGTCTTCAGAGCTCAGGTGCCTCCATCTGGGGAGGAGACTGGCCCTCAAATTTAAGTCGAGGAAACAGGTATTCAGCTACATGGTGAAACAGTAAAAAGTGATACCAGCTCCAGAGAATGTTCTTGGTCTTTTATGGTAATTACAAATCTGCAGCCCCATTTGAAAGAAAAAAATTAAGGAGTAACTTTACAAGACTCCTAACTTTGATTTGGAAATACTCTCAACAATATGGAACTCACTACGTTATTTGCTTCCCAACTTTTGTCAATTATTGATATTATCAAGAGTTGTCAGACAATGACAACACGATAATGTGTATACACCTGTCAGGCAGTGGGAATTCTTCAAACTCGGAAAAAAGGGGACGAATTTCATCCCCTGTATTTCATCTGAAAACAAGAGTTTGACGTTTATGGAACTTGTCAGACAGCATGTTTTCTAAAAGCAGCATAAGCGAGAAGCAAACATCTTTAATGATTTTTGTAACAAAATCCATCTTAATATAGATTATGCATTTCGGTTGAAATGCTGACCACCTATCCTGCAAAGATTAATATCGGTTGTTATTATTTTATTTAAAAAACACCTGGCTGAATAATTCTATAAATTTAAGTTATGACAGGAGAAAATGGTTACAATTAAAATTTATCTTATTCTATATTTTTATTTTTAGTTTTTTTACCTTTTTTATATCACTGATTTTAAAGTTTATCTGATACCTTACTTTTCAGATTATTTTATGTGTGAAGATTTTTTTTTTACTTTCTCAATTCCTATTTCACATGGCCATCAACCCACGCACGCAGCAGTTTTAATTAAATTGAGATTAGCCTAATTTTTACTTTTAGACCAGCACTAACGTTATCAGGTTAGATTTTGAGATTAAAAATAGAGTGTTCTGGGGAAGAGGGAGATAATTATTTAATATCCAAAGCATTCACTGATAACTTGATAAAAAAGATAAATTTGATGAAAAATGTGAAATTATTGAAAAAGGTAAAACACTTGTCAATAAATGTTATATTTTTCAGATAAACACATTTCTTATCTATACTTTCTTTCAAAAGAAAAGTTCTCATAAAAGAAAATAACTTTTATAAATGTTTTTATTTCTCCAAAACACTTTACTTTAAAAGCTTTCTGAAAAGTTTAATATTGGTTTTTCTCCTATGTTCCACAGAACTCAAAAGTTATTTTATGAAAACGTACAAGTCCATACAGCAAGAACACATTTCTGTGGAATATAAATGTTGAAGACTTTTCAGAAAAAGTTGGATTTTGTACACATGTTTCAAAGCAAATATTTTGTATTTGCTTAAGATGTGTAAATTCTATAATTTTGTTATTTTGTAGCATATTCAGCTTACATGCAGGTTCTAACGTAGATTTTAGCTGCGATTGGTTCGCATTTTAATAATATACATTCGGAAATATAAATGGTTAAGAGACCAACATGAATTGCAAAATGTAGGAAAAAAGAGGCTTTGTAAATGTGTGTGCTTAATTCTTTGCCTTGAAATAAAATGGTAATTGCTCTCCTTTCAAGACATAGAACCCTAAATGTTATATTATGCCTCTAATATTACTTTTTAACTAAAAAACTCTGAAATTCTGTAACCTGTTTATTTTAAAAGAATTCTCGAAATGTTTTATTCAAATGGAACTTAAATAGAATTTCAATTTTTAAAAATCACTTAGTATGAAAAAATACACTAATTTTTTTTAATATAAAAACATTAAGACAAGTTGTGCGCATTCTACAATACGAACTTTTAGAAATCACAATTTATGAACTTAAGGGGACACGGTACGATTCAATTGACGAAAATCGGTCAAAAAATCAAAAAAAATTTTTTAGCCTAAATTATTCATTATACATTTCTCTTTATCTCACAAAATTTCAGAGCTCTAAATTAAAAAAATCCAAAGTTATGATAACTAATATGCTCGTCAGAATTTACATTTTGACATCATTTTGCTCTAGCAGACGCACTTTTCATTTTCTAGCCAATTTAATTAATTCTATCACAGTTAAGCAGCTTTGAAATAAATTGAAGAGATTGTAATCCATTCAAATTGTTTGTTTACATTTGCTGAGCTATACTGCGTTCTTTATTCTGCTAATTTTTATTTCATATTTTTGAAATATTTAGTTTCGGTTTACCAAAAAAAAGTCTTTTTCAAGACTAATTATTTTATCGTTATCAGTTTAACAGTTTTTTTTATATATTTAAACGTATTCTAATACAGCATTTTAATAGTTAAACATGCCTCGCACGAAGAGGAAAAACAAATCAAGTAAATTGAGTATTCAAAAGCAATGGTGCACTGAAACAAAAACTGAAAGCAATATGGACATTTCAGAGCACAATTCAAATGTTGCTCAACGCTCAAGTGGTGATAGAATTTTAAAAAATGAAAGAATTTCTATGCAAGAGAAAAGTGTACTAGAACAAGAAAATATTGCTGATACCTATGATGGACCAAGTTATATAATTGTTGACAAAAATGCCTTGTGTGATATTTTCAAGTATACTCTTTGTGGTATCTGCAACCAGTCAACTTTAAAACTTGAATTTGGACATAAATATGGGTTTTCGCATCAATTGAAACTGGTATGCAAAACATGTTCTGAGCAAAAAATGGAATGCTTTACATCTCCAAGACTTGAAAAAAAATCAAATACATCTACACCTTTCGATGTGAATGTTCGTGCTGTTCAAGCATTTCTTGCAATCAGTGGGGTCATGCATCGGTTGAAAAATTTTGCATGTTTCTCAATATGCCTTTGATGTCGAGTAAAACTTTTAATGAAATTAAATGCTACATTAACTCAGTGTACTCTCTTGCTTCCCAAACTGTGTTGAACTATGTACATAACAGCGTTCAAAATGCATACAGAAAATTGAATCAAAATGGGTCAAATACAGTTACTGATATTGCTGTTTCTTTTGATGGGACATGGTTGACACGAGGACACACATCCCAAATCGGTGTTGGCTGTGTAGTCGACACTTTAACAGGATATGTTATTGACTATGAAATTATGAGCAAGTACTGTCCAACATGTATAAGTGCGAAAAATGAATTAGGCGAAACTACGGCTGAATACGATGTTTGGTATTCTGGCCACAAAAAGTTCCTGCCAGATAAACCACGTTGGACATCAGGAGCAATGGAAATGAAAGCTGCAGCTAAAATTTGGTCTCGATCAGAAGCATGTGGTTTCCGTTACACAACATTGTTATCTGATGGTGATGCTAAAACTCATAAATTCTTAAATAGCCTAAAAATATATGGACCAGATGTTGAAATTTTGAAAGAAGAGTGTATTAATCACGTTAGTAAAAGGTTAGGCACCAGCTTACGCAATCTTGTGAAAGATTGGAGAGCTAAAGGTATCACTTTAGGAGGAAATTCTTATGGCAGCCTAAAAGAAACAACGATAAAAAAACTAACGCAGTATTATCAGAAAGCTATTCTGGAAAATAAAGGAGATATTCAGGGCATGAAAAAATCTATATATGCCACGCTTTATCACAGTATCTCGACAGATAAAAATCCAATGCACATGAAATGTCCTCCTGGCAAAGATTCGTGGTGTTTTATCGAAGAGCCTTAGCTAAAGGTGAAAAACCTGCACCACATAAATTTAATATTGGAACACCAATAAATCCAGATTACTTGACAAAAATTGTTCCAATATATCAAAGGTTAGCTTCTGATAGTCTTTTGAAAGGATGTGCCAGATGTCTGACTCAGAACAGCAACGAGAGTCTGCATAGCGTGATTTGGAGTAAGTGCTCTAAAGAAACTTCAGCGAAATCACGACGTGTAAATATAGCTGTTTCTGAGGCAGTATCAGAATATAACTTTGGTACTTTGAAAGCCTTAAAAGAAATACAAAAGACAGCTAATTTGGATTTGGTGAAGAAGCAGTAAAAATTGCTGCCACACGTGATTACAGACGTAAAAAAGAAAGAAATCGCCAAAATAATCTTGCTTTTCGCATAGTTCGTCGAAAAGTAAAACTAGCCAATATGCGAAAAGAAAAATATTCAAAGAAAAAAGAAGGGATTACATATAGTCCTGGGTTATTTTAAACATAAATGGTAAAAAAAAATGAAGATATAAACTAGAATTATTTTAAAATCATCGTAAAATGGGTTCGTATGTTATTTATCGCAATTTTTTAAAAATGTAAGGTACTGAAAATTTTAAATTTTAAACATAAAAAATTATAATTTTCATATAATAACTTTATAAAACTTTATCATGTGCATGTGTATATACAGTAATTTTTTAGTAATTTTATTGCACTTATATATATCTTTTACAGTAAATAAAAACTTTAATTGATTTATCTCAGAACAAAAAAAACGTTTGTTTTCTTTCATTTAAAATGCTAAGGCTTTTTTTCTATTGCATGAAATGTTTTGAATTTTTTTTACAGATTGCTATTAATATATATAACAAAAGTTGGTATGCATTTTGAATCAAAGCAATACATATGTTTTTAAAAATATTTGAACTTAGAATTTACAGTTTTTTAAAGATTTTCTCATAATAATTCATAAAAATTTTTTTAGGAATTTGAATCATGTTATCCCCAAACCCATACCAACTTTTGTTGTACATGGTTGACAAATATGTAAATCAAATTTCTGTGTGTACGTCAATTATTGTACGAGGATAGCGTTTAAAATTACCTCAAAAAGTTTTAATTTTTTTAAAAATTAAATGGATTGCTTTTGTGATATTTTGAGCAAATATCTGTCTTACGTATTGCATATACATAGGTTACAAGAAAAAAATTGTGAAAACCATAAAATCAAAGATTTTTGTTTAAATCGTACCGCGTCCCCTTAATAATTTT
>BMAO01028348.1:0-14768 GCA_019973975.1 Trichonephila clavata
GTCTTTGGTAAACATGGACTTCACGAACCCGGGGTACCCTAGTGATCCTTCTCTATTTTCGACAATCTTTCTTGTCATTCAATTCATTCTTTCTTTCTCTTCCCGTCTAGACCACAGATATTAAAACAAATGTTTAGAGCAGTATAGCCGAAATCGGCTCTTACGCCAATAAACCCCAAAATCACTCACTCACGCACTCACTCTAGTTATAGCAACGTTTGAATTGAAATTGAGAGTTAGTCAGTTTCAAATCGAAACAAACATTTTATGTATTGGCAAGATCGACACATTGGCTGAACATGGGCCTGTGAACAAAGAGAATTATGCAGTTAAGAAGAAAATCAAAAAGTTTACTGAAAAGCAACAAATCAAATAAAATATATGATGCAAAAAAATACGCTGTTTTTTATTAACAGTATACATAGCAGTACTTCAGGACAATGCATCAATTGTTGCAAGTTATAGGAGAAATCCTACTAGGTCGTAGCGAACATTTAAAAAAAACTGATAGACTTTTAAAACTGGGAGCGAGATTGTAGCTCGTACAATTATCACGCTATTATCTAGCCGTTAAAATGAATTCTCATATGAATGAACCCTCAGTTGTTATTTTTAATTATGATTTATCGTTTGGTGAAAATACCATTAATTTATTGTTGTCGCTTAACTCATTGTTGTTTAACTAATCGTTGTCCCTGTATAATTAGATTTATATGAAAAGCTTGGTAAAAAATATGCTCTAATAGCTTTCCTAAAGTAATTTATTTCAGCTAATTTAAAGAAACCTGCAAAAGGCAGAGAACTATAAAGTTTCTGGATTCTTCACAGAACTTAAAATGGGGTAACATGCAAATTTACTTACTATTTTTTTTCTCGAGTAGTTCTACACTATATATTGTAAGTTTGAGTAAGGACCACCTATATTGATTCTAATTAATTTAAACAGTTTTGAATGTCTAATTGAATGTAATAACTTTTTAAATGAAACTTTTGATATGTATAAATTATATATATATTTATAATATACAAAAAGAGTAACCATTTGAACTCAAAGTCTAAGTTAGTCAATAAAACAGAAACGGACACAAAAATAGGGATCTATGGTACAAAAGAGAAGAGTCTAACTATATAAAAGTTAATTTTTAAAGAAAATAAGTTGAAAGAAATAGACAGGGAAATATACTACAGGAGGTAATTGCACCACAAATTACATTACAAACATTTGAAAAGGTCATTAAAAGTAATGTATATCAAGAAGGTATAGTTCTTTACAAAAGTAAAATAAAAAGAATGATTAACAAAGGCAGTGATGCGGTCGTCTGCTATAATGAAAAATAATGATCATTTAAAAACAATGGTAGTAAAGTTTCGTATAATGGAAGTCTTGAAGAGACAACTTCTATTCGATTGCGCGCGCGCGCACGCACGCACACACACACGCCACACACACACACACACACACACACACACACACACACACACACACACACACACACCACACACACACACACACACACACAGTAACTATTGAAAAATTTAATAGAATCTCGACTGATTGGTTGCCTTTTGATCTGTTTAAAAAGCCTGATTCCTAATAACTTCGATTTATTTAGAACAGATAAATTTAACTATTTGCATTCATATTAAATTGTGATAGTGACTTAGGCAATTAAAGAGATTCCCGTTGACTAATGATAATTATGAAATCGCAATTATAAGACATTGGAAGAAAAATTTTGGAATAGACTTATGTAGTAAACGCTCACTTGAATAGGTTAGTTAAATTAAGTCCAGTGAAAAATACCAACACTTTCGTTTTTAAGGGGACATGGTACGATTTAAGCAAGAATTTTTAATTTAAGGATTTTTAAAGTTTTTTTGGTTGCTTCCTATCTGTGTGTACTATGCAAAACAGATTTTGGGCTCAAAATTTCATAAAAAGCTAGCCATTTAATTTTTTAAGGAAAAAATTTGTGAAGTGATTTTAAAATACTACTTCTACAAAAGTTTACATACACGCATGAAATTTGATTTACAAATACGTCAAACTATGCATAACTATGCAATGTTGGTATGGGTTTTGCCATAACATGATTGATATTCGTACAATACTTCTTTTTACGAATGCTTATTGAAAATTCCTTAAAAAGTGTACAAATTCTGAGTTCAATTATTTTTAAACAAATAAGTATTGCTTTCATTCAAAAATGCATACCAACTTTTGTTACATGTACTATTAGCAATAGGTAAAAAAATCAAAAAAAAAAAAATCAAAGCATTAGCACAATAGAAAAAAGCCTTAGCATTTTAAATGAAGACAAACTAGTTAGTTTATCTTTCTCCGAGATAAGTAAGTTTAAAGTTTTGATTTGCCAAGGGATGTGAATAAAAACGAACGCAAAAGCTATCATAATTCTGTGTTTTTTAAGTTTAGAGCTTTCAATTTTTGTCAGGTTATAGAAAAGTATATAAAGGATAGTTTAAGCTAAAAAAATTAAACTTGATTTTTTTGACCGATTTTTGTTAATTAAATCGTATTTAGTTCCCTTGATTTAGATAGCTTTTTGATAACATAAAACTGAAATATGTAATTTTGTATGTGTAACTAGTATTTGATTTGATTTTATAAAGGGTGCCGCAATGTAATAAAGAGAAAAGTGGGGAGAGGGGGCTCTTAACTAAGTCCACTAGTTTATTAAAATACGTTTACTAGACAAAACAAACATTTAGATACATAATTGAGAACTAACATTTAGATTAGAATTGAAAGGAACCGGAGCGTATGCTCGTACGTCCTTACAGTTCCGAAGCTTGGCCATCACTGAAGATTGTTCTACCCGCTAGAGGGCGTGAAAGTCTTTCTACTATTAATATGGGAGGTGTCTAAACAGAGGGTCGTTGCAATTTTAATTTACGTCACTCCTTAAAAAAACACGAGATTTATTGGCGACGAGCCACGTATTTTCGAATCACAGTCAAGTGACGAGGAGAATTCCCGGATTGGCACAATTCCCTCTCTCCAAATTTCCATACCACGCCAATGGGAGGATTTTGAGCCTTGAAAGATTTAACGTGCATCAGCTTCTCTACTTAGTGGGGGAAAACAGGGAATTAGTCCCAAAAATTCCAGTTCTATAATGTTTGCAATTATACTGAAAAGTTTGCCTCAGTATTTCTTAAAATTTAAAATGTAATTGTAGAAAAATACACCCAAGATATATGTATTTTTAAGGCAGATTAACTTCTTCAAATTGTTTATTTGGTAAAAGAACATAAAACTTGGGGTAAAAAAATTTTGATAACAGATATAATTATTATTACACTATGCTTTACTGTAGAAACAGGGTGATTTTTTTAAAAACTGACACATTTCAGAGCCGCCTGTAGCTCGCTCTAACAACCATAATGGCACCTAACTTGGTATGCAGGCTAATGAAGAACAGAAAATAAGATTCTATAAAGAAAAAATTTAGTTAAAAAAATTGTTGATAGAGGTATTTATGGCACTGTTGTAGTTTACCAAACAGAGAACCAGCATAAGACACGAGTATCAAAGAAAAACACAAATTTATGCTTTCATATGCGACATTAAAGCCTGTAATTTGGGCTATAAAGATGTGTACACGGATCCAAAGAATAGTATTCTCAGCTGAAGTGAGCCAGGTCAAGTGAATATGCGACTCACATTACCAGACCGCGCATTATTGGTAAAGTTGTAAAATTTCTTCGTCATACACAACTTCTCGTGAACTCAGAATCCGACAGAACGACGGAAGGGAACTTAATTGCTGAATGCTTTGAAGGAAAGATTAAGAAGTTCGAAGAAACAGAGACATTGACAATATGCCCAGGCAGAGAGAGTAAATCCGTGTCAGAGGAGGTGATCACACAGACGCTGCTATTGTAATCGTCGATATATCTCAGGGTGTTATTGCTGCTGTTGTTGTTGTTAAAAACCAAAAATCTTCAAAAAATCCAGAAATAAAATAGAATTTCCTAAAACCCCTCGTCATATGTAAAACTCAAACAATTCAGAATATGACTGGAACAGGCATGATCAGCTCGCACCTATGACACTCTGGAAAGACTTTCCGGCCCTGTTGAAAAGTAAGAGATTTGATGTGGCCACTAAAAAAGCGCAACAGCTGATCCATAGGAATATTAAGTTGGTGACACCAACGAGGTTCCCCCCCCCAAAATACCAAGGGTAAGAAGGGGGTATTCTCCAAAATGCATTCAATTTTTTTTCTTTTTAATAGAGGAGAGCTCAGCAAAAGTTAGACAAGTGTCACCCAGCAAGGAGTCAGTAGTGGCAGACTTGGCCAAACTATTGCTGGTACATATTGATACAGTGTAGTACAGGGGTCGGCAACCTATGGCACGTGGTACAATTCTCAGTGGCATTCTGCACTACTCTACAAATTTGTCAATTTTTCAGAGGATGGAAGTTGATAAATTTGGAAAGGCTTATTGGACAAACATCTTCAGAATTATGAACATTTTCGGAATTACAAAAAATTTGAAAGATAGATTATTTCTAAAGATAAATTAACAGCTTTTTTAAATTAGTGAATATCATTGCTGGAGAGATTTAATTGTTTCAAGAGAGAAAATTTCATGTACTCTGCTTTCGGATTTGGATTTACAAATCAAAGTAAGAAATCTTTCCTCATATGAAAACTATTTCGAGTCCACAAAGTCACACATTTTAACTTGATTTTGTGATATGAAAGTAGAGTGGTGCAAGCACTACTTTCGCATTTTTTAATTAATTAATTTTTTTATTAAACAATAATTAATGGAAATATTTATATTTTTACGTTGTCTATTTCTTATTTTAATAAAATATTTGAAAATTCATAATATATATACATGCAATTTTATTTTTAAAAATATTTGTTGAAGAAATAGTTATATTTTATGCTGTTTATTTTTATGTTAAGAAATATCTTTAAAGATACAAAATTTAGTATATGATAAATTATGTATTATTATATATAACCTCTATTCTCTAACTCTACATGTATTATCATTGGAATAGAACTGTTTCGAAAATCTACTACTGTGTGGCACGCTGAATCACATTGGTAGATTAGTTTGGCACGCCACAGCTAAAAGGTTGTCGACCCCCTGGTGTAGAATATTCCTTGTATTATGTTACGTACGCCCGTGTAGAGAATGCACGGTGTAGTCTTTGATAACGGCTGGCATATTAAATGTGGTCGAATTCCTCACCGGAGAAGTGAATATAGTGAATATAACTTAATATTTCTTTATTATTATTTTCTTTTTTGTAATACTTTTTGTCTTGGAAAGTGCTATAATTGGGCATACCCCTATCAACGATTTTTTGAGCTAATTTTTTTCACGGAATTTTACTTTTTATGTCATTATTAGTCTGCATACCAAGTTTAGTGCCATTACGGTTGAGTGCAGGAAGCTCTAGTTAGTGTCAGTTTAAAAAAAATCACCCATACTAAAAAAGGCAACACTTAGTTTATTATCAGAGGGGAAATATTTAAAGTCGATATTCGTTCGTTAGAGCGACTGCAATAGGCGGATTCTCTTTCTTTGTAAGTTATATGTAACAAATTAAAATTTTTTAGAGAGTTCTTGTTTTCAGAAATGTAAACAGAAATAAAACTTTCTTTCAAAACACTACCTGGATGATACTTGTCTTTAAACAAAGTTCCGGCAAACAATACTCAGGAATGTTGCGATAAAACCGCAAACTATTGATGGTAGTTTGAGATCAATTTTGAAAGAATGGATAGCAAATAAAAAAAGCATAACATGAGTAAAATACACATCACACAAGTATTAAGTTAAATGGAAATAAGAAAATACAAATTTTGATTGGTATTAGTAAATAAAGTGAGTGATATTTAATGTAATTTACTGTAGTATAAATTCTGAGCCTTTTTTTGCTGGATTTCCTTCAAAAAGAAGGGGAAAAAAGAGATAACTGCTATTAGAATAGCAGTAACAGCCAATAAATGATAGCTAATGATTAAAGTGATATGACTTTTATATGTATTTGAGTTTACAGGCATCCATATCATTCCGTACTTTCCATTATGGAGAAGTATCTTGGACACATATAACACGTGTTTTATTTTAACATCTTTCTTAAACATGTTTATCATGTTATATAGCATGTTTGTTAGTAAAAATAACGTAATGATTTTTATTGAGAAATTATCAATATTGTATTAACATTTGTTGGAAGCTAACATATTTTGACATTTTTAAGTTGAAACATTCAGAAATTTTTAAATATGCGGAAAAATGTGCCTTTTATTTTAACTATGAAATTCTGAACCACGTTCTGCAAAAAATATTTGCTCACGTCTTGTCGTACTTATTTTTTGAATTCTCAATAATTAAATTTAGAAAAAAAGAGTTATAGGTATCTTAAAAATCAAACCTTTAAAACCTTTTCATTGAAAAATGTATAATTATCTGGTGGAAGTGGGGTAATGGACAATAGAATAATTCTTTTATCAATTATTGGCACGTAAAAAAGTTCTTTCTTATTAAAAATGTTAATTCGTTTTTCGTGAACTACAGAAAACTCAACTATCGAATACTATTAGCTTCCCTTTTTTCCGTTAAAAAAGGGATAAAGATATTTTAATTCAATTAAAACGATAAAACATCAATGGATAAAAAAAAAATAGGGAAAAAAACTATACCTATGATATGATACATAAAAGACATCAGAAGTTTAAAAAGAAGATATCAGCCGTAACAATGAATTTAGAGTGTCCCAATAAGAATAATAAAAGCATACAATCCCTGGTGCTAATGGCAAAGCATTGGACTGGGACAAAAAAATAACTCAGCTCGCTAATAGCTATATCAAACGAGTCTCTTTTTCGCTCCAGAAAGAAAAGCTCTTCAATTATTAAGATTAGATTCTTTTTCCCAAAAAGGAAAAGAAAAACTGGCTGAAAATCCGTAATTCGATTTTACGCAGACCGAAAAGACACGAATTTGATAATAGGTTCCAAGGCTGCAATTTGATAGAATTAAAAATTTTGTTCGACATATCTCTTTTTTTTGCAACGTTATTTTATTGTTTTTTTTCGCACAAAGGGGTGATCGGCTCGGGGGTTAAGTGTTATTATCGTCATGGGATTGAAAGGCTACTCCAGTATCGAACTAGACAAGAAAATTATTCTGTAGAACTAGTCGAGAATACTAGGACGACAAATTGCAGAATGTTAGGATCATTACCCGGGGACCGTCACTGTCGTTAGAGGAAGAACACGACGAATTCGTTCTTTTTTTCACAATTTGAGTGCATGTAATCGATTTCCAAAAGGGAAATTGCCGAAGATGATTGTAGGACTTGAATTATCTTTAATTTTCTTCAGTATGCCGTATTAGAGCGATGCTGGAGAAGTAAGCATTGATTTTTGCGACAAGCAGAAATCTTTTGCTAGATTTAAAATGGCCTCTTTTGCAAGAATTTCCGATATATTATTCTTAAGCTAAAAGTTATTATTGAAAAGTAATGTTTAAATTAATTCAGTGTACATAGTATTAGTGGGAATTAAATCTTTGGGTAGAAAAAAAGGTAAGTCAAACTATTTCAGTAAAGAGCCAACAGAGGAAGAATTAAGAATAAAATAATTAAACACAAGTTACCATAAACATTATTAACTGCGCCAATTAATTATTTATTTAGATACACCAGGTGTCCATAATTAAACATGAAATTTGCAAGCAGTTGTGACGGATCTATACGGGCTTCTACTAACTTCTTCTTTTATCTTTAAAACAAAATATTTATTTCAACCAACCTTCATCGCGAAGCCAAACGTGATTTATGTAAATGAGGAATATTATACAAATTCGATTTTCGCGAGTTGACGAAGATCGAGGTAAGAGGTCAAGTGAAGTGAAGTTAAGTGAAGTAAAGTAAAGTGAAGAGAGTGAGCTGTCGACACGTAGCTGTTGACAAGTTAAGCGAGGTTGATACGTTTGATGTGCGCAAAGAGAAATGGATATTGAAGATTGAAAAGCATTGTAATTAAATATTTCAGAGCGTCGAGCCATCGGCATTTGATCCAGCAAATGATAGTGCCTGAAGTTCGTCGTGAAGGAACCGAAGCATTAAAAGAAAAAGGTACTGTAAATTTGATTAAGTAAAAGCTGATTATTAGTGTGCGGCGTAGTTGTAAATGTGCGAGTTTAAGCAATCTTAGATTCAGTTGAAGTTCTGTAACATTATTCCCGCAATTGTTTATTTCACCTCTGCACTCTACCATAGTTTATATACCTAAATTAGAATTGTATTGTGTCTGTTTCTTAATAAGTGATAAGAATCAATAAATCAGTTTAGATTGGAATAATGTCTTTGGATCATTTAGTTCTCTAGCTGGGTTTTCAGATAGACAGGAAGGTAAAAAAAGGGGTGACTACAGATCACCACACAGTCTATAACAAAAACTATTCAGCGAATTGCATGAAAATTGGGTAATGGCAGAATGAAGTGATGGAAATTTTATCAAGAGAAAAAACAATGAGTTTCAAAAACCACCTCTAGGTGGAGTATCACAGCTTCATTGAGAATATAAAACTAATCTACAAATATTTACAAAACATGCTCGATATGCTGTATGGATGAGTAAAATTTCATGTTCGACTGTTGAAAGCAGCCTGAACTGGGCAATGTTATGCACATGGTGTTTTATGCTTCCCTTTAAGGTCGGATAGAAATGTGATAGGATCACGGTAGACCATAGTTTTGAGGTATCTTCGCAGCCAAAAGTGTAAGGATTCAAGTCGGGGGGATGTAGGAGGTCAAGCTGTAGGAAAATGCTGGCTGATGATTCTGTTGTTACCGAAATGGCGTCGGAGCACTTGTTTCACACAACGGCGATGTGTGGAGGAGCACCATCCAGCATAATCACTGTGGTTGAATCACATCACCTTGCCTGCCGCTTCCAAATGGTAGCAGACAATGGTGGACAACACATCGAGCATGTTTTGTAAATTTTTCTAGATTATTTATATGTTCTCAATAAAGCTATGACACGCCACCTAGGGGTGATTTTTGAAATTCATTGTTTCCCGCCTCCCTCGATAAAAACCCCATCATTTCATTCTGCCATTACCCAATTTTTATGCAATTCCGCTGTATAATTTTTGCTATAGATTGTTCGTAAATTTCAAGTTTAATTATGGACAACCGGTATATCTATTATTATATTTTGAAGGAATGTCTCAAATCTATTTATTTAAGTTAAATGAATTCTTGTAAATTAGATTTCAAACTCAATAGGTTCAATTTACATATCTAATATTTTAATAGAATTAGTCAGAAATATTTTTTGAAAACATCATTAGTATTAATGAATATTGATGAATCTTGAATATTGCTGTATTGACGTCCTTATTATTACAAGTAAAATTGAATGCATATCGCGACGTGAAAGAAATTCAGATGAAAAAATTTATGAAAATGAATATTTGACCTATTTTTAACTAAACATTACAAAATTAATGATACTTTTTAAAGTATTTCTCTTTAAAATTGGAATCTACTGAAGTTACATTTTGACACCAATTGATTTAAGTGCCTATTTAGTGAGTGGGTGTTTATTAAAGTCACACTATATATTAATGATGGAGGGGCTATTAATGATGTATATGCTATTAATAATGACACGAGGCTATTAATGATGGACCTCGAAACATTGAACCATGGTCAAGTTATAAGGACGACATTTGAGATGGCACCCCACTCTCATAACTTCCACAATCCGCCAACGTTAGAATTTTGATCTACTACAAAATTAATGCGAATCGGCTCCTCTACACGATGGTCCTTCAGTGGTACTAAGGCTCAAATTTTTGGACACGAGTTTAATACCATGAACATGTAACATCTAAATAAACATAGATGTAAAAATTAAGCGTGAAAATTAACAGAATAATATCGTGGGCATGTTGCTGGGTCAACCCAAATGACCTTGAGGGCCACTTCGGAAAAACATTATAATCCCGCAGGCCGTATAAACAATATATATCTTTATATTAGATTTGGACACGTTTGCAACATTTGTTGCAGTGAAAATTTTAAAAACGGAATGGATTATTATTATTGTTTTCATTATTTTTGAAATTTTATAATGGAAATTTTTTAAAGTACTACACAGTACTTTAAAAATTTCAAAAATACCGAAAACTTTTTTTAAAACTTTCTTGTCACCCAATATCATTAGGAAGCCCTTATCATTGTTCCATATCATTTAATTAAAGTTGTGTTTTAATATAGAATTTAAGTTAGAAAATAACAAATTAAAAAAAATCAGAGCTTTACAGGCATTATTAGATTATTTTATTTCTATTATTAGATGATTTTACATACTTCAAATGTGTTTTCTCAGACTTTTAATTTTGAAGATATAATTGTTTTCTAATCCCTAAGGCTTTTTTATGTTCAAGTTAGAGTCTTGAAATTCATTGCATTTCTTTCGAACCTATATTCTATAAAAGTTAGTATGGATTTAAGTCTGAGTTCTCTAGTTTTTTGAATGCTGAAGTAAATATTTGAAACAAATTTGTGTTTTTTCCACGCTTAGCTGGAAAAATATTATTAAAAACCAACATGAGAACAGATTTCAAATCCATACTAACTTTTGTTTGCAAGAATCTAAAAAACATAAATTACTTAAAATGACTAAATAATTTTAAAAATTGAGCTTTTTATAAACGTTTGAAAAAACTTAAAAAATTCTTAATTTTTTAAAATTGTAAAATAATGGAGAGAGAGAGAGAGAGAGAGAGAGAGAGAGAGAGAGAGAGAGAGAGATTAAATAGGACTAGTGATTAAATAGGACTAGCTGTAGCAATAAGCAGCGCCATAAAATTACAGGAATCTAGCTTTATGCTGCAGGGGGTCGTTGCTATGCAATACTGCTCGCTGCTTAGTATGTCTGAAAAGTATTCAGAGGCAATGTAATAAAATAGAAACAGTTATGGGATATATTTATGACAAACTACTAAAAACAAAAGTAATGCACAAAATGATCGTATTTTGTTTACGGGCTGGAAAATTATTCAAGGTTGGCCACCCCTGATCTAAATATTATGTCGGTGCATACGAAATGTGATATTTTCTTTAATTGCGAACGTTTATATCTCTGTTTTTGTTTCGCTTTTATTTTTTGGTCTAACCTCTATAATAAATTAAGAATGTATAAAAAATTGTCAAAAAAAGTAATTTCTTTAAATTTTTTTATTTATCATTGATATATATGTGTGCGTGTGTTTTAAATGAGATTTTGTACAGTGGTATAAATTAAATTTAAAATTGTTATATATAGGCATTTTCAAACATACAAATCATCTTATAAATTGTCATCCAAACCATATATTATTTTCCTCCCATTTTTATATTCAGTTTCTCAATTATTCTATAATATATGAATTCATTAACCAAACATTCAATTAAAAATACTTAGTCTTCTCCAAGGTTATTTTGTTGAACTTAATACAAAAATATTGCTGTAGCATCCATCTTCTGCATTTAAATAAACACGTAGACAGTCTAAATTTTATGTTTTATAATGAAAGTATAAAAAAAAAAAATTCTCACAATGCTTACATTTCTATCTAATGCAATCTATTTTAATTAAACTGTGGCAGTTAAAGATAGTGTGATAAGAGGAAAAGAATTAACAATAGATAAAGTCACATTAATCTAATTTTATCGAAAATCTCGCTCAATTCAGAGGAAATTAATCAAATAAAGCAACGTAATTTCAAAGATAACCTGTCGCTGTATTTTATGAGAATCATCTCGGTAAAACCTTATTAAATTACCAGAGCTGAAATTTTAGAACGAAATATTATTGCCATTTTAAGAAAAATATTAATAAAATAATGAGAAAAAAGAATGCTTTCTTTCAGTTCTGTCAAAAGTTACTTAAGTAAAATTCTGTTTTTCAATATATTTTAATTAATATATAGTGACAATATATCAGAAGAAAATTTTTCAAAGCATTTAATATGCATAGATATACGGTTAATGTGGCATAGCAGGCTACGGTACTTCCAAAGAAAATATTAGTAATCCGAATGCCAAAATATAAAAGTAAATATTAATGTCAACACCTTTTATAAATAAGTACTAAGCTACAGCTCTTAAGCAGACGGAAATGCAACATATGAGTGAATAAAATATTTAAAGGTTCATATATAACATGTTGTTTATGTCATACACATAAAATATTTGATTTTAATATATATTTAGCCTATCCCTTCCATTTAATGTTACTCTTAATGGGGTTTACTGAGAACAAATTCTAAGTTTTTGAAAAAAAAATTTGCAAACTGTCTGAGAATTTAGCTATAATTAATATATATCAATTACTCTGAAAGTTTTAATGAAAAATACCAGGGAACAAAAGCTATTTTCTTTAGCTTATATGTCAAACTTGAAATGTAAAAGTGATATCATTATTCCTGAGTGATAGTATAATTTATATTAACAATCTAAGTATATATAATAGTCAGACATCTGGTATTTTAAAATTCTAAGGCTGGTCTGTACAGTTCATGGAAGTGATTATTATTTATAGTGGAATATATGGAATAATATTATGATTATAATATGATATGGAAATAAAAAAAATGTAGCGTGGTGTGACTGTCTAAAGGCTGTCATCATCGTCACAACTGCGCCGGAGTCATTCAAAGACTCAAAATGATAAAACAGGTTCAAAGTTGGTTAAACTTAGAAAAATGTTTTTTTTTTTTATCGAATTTTAATATTATTATACAAGAAAAATTTGGACAGCCTTAAATGTTTTGCATTTCTTTATAAAATCCTCCCCACCCCCACAAATTTAAACTACAGATAACTTTTTCTGTTTTTGAAATTTAAATATACCTCTATTATAAATGTGCTTAAATTCTAACTCCCAATGGCGATGTGGGGGATTCGGGAGTGTTCGTTACGCCCATCCGGTATAGTGGTTAGCGACGCTGACTGCTGTGCCGTAGGGCTTGGCTTTGAATCCCGGAGAAGACATGGATGTTTGTAAATGAATAGTGCCTTTGCGGCATAGGGGTACTCTAAATATCCGTCAAGCTACAAGTCCTCTCGCGAGATTGAGGGATGGGGAAGAGAGGTGGGAGGTCCCTGACCACACCTAGGTGTTCTTCTTCCATAATTGGGGTGGAACTGAACCAAAACGTACTGTCACCTGTATGGTGCTCAATGCTGCGGCTAACGACAGGCGTAGCCCTAGCTACAGATGGGGAATTTGTTGAACATATTTTTCTTGTTGAGTAGAGATCCGCTAAGAACAAGTTTTGAATTATTCTAAGAGGGGAGGGGGGATTGCGAGAGCTTAAGGAGGCATTATAGATGAAAATTCCCGTTTTTGAAACATTAGACATACATATTTTAAATTTGATAAACATGTTACTTTTGTTCAGTAGAAATCCACAAACAACCCATTTTGTGAAAATCAACGCTCAAGAAAAGTTACGGAGGTGTATAAATTTTTAAAAAAATCAGTTTTTTAATTATTAAACTTACAGCAAACTTTTGTTGAGCATTGATCTGCTAAAAACTAATTTCACGGAAATGGACTCCTAAGGGGGGGGGTGAGCACACTTTTTTTGTTGAGTTTTGTTCTGTTAAAAAAAAGTTTTGTGGTAACCAACTTTGTGGGGTGGGGCTCCGGGAGCCTTAAGGATAATTAAACACCCATTTTAAAAATTCAAGTCTTGTCCTTTTTAAATCAAGAGGTGAGGGTTAGTAAAATGTTTTTTATTACAGTCATTCAAACGTATAATGCTAGGAACTAAATGCCAACAATTTTTAAACGGTATATAATCATATAGTATCATGAAGTACCCTCCGAAGCAGGCGGGGATCTTCATATGAATACCTTTTTTTAGAGTACACATTCTTTAAAAAATATTAGTGAACCAATATTCGCTAACAACTTGATCCTCAGTAAACATGTTTTCTGTGTCTTCCATGTAAACAAGACCTTTAAGAAAATTAATCGCCCTGAGACATCAACCCCTCATCTTCAGCGGAAATAAGCTACCAATGTCAAGAAGGCTGGGAAAGAGAAAAAAAAAACGTTGGCGGGTAGGAAGACACTTTGGCTGAAATTAATGGCTGATCTCATCGGGTTAGGAACTTCGTGTTAAGCAGGGATGAAGAAAAATGGAGGTGGATGTGTTTTTCAATCGGGGAAAACTCAAATCGTTTCTCAGGCGATTAGGTGATAGAAGATGGTGGAGGATCTTTCTTTCATTCTGAATAAGATCCGTTCTTTTTTTTCTTCTGGCTTAACAGTATAATCTTTGGTGGAAAGGAATTATCTTAGTAGAGAAAAACGAATCAAGAGTATTTTATTTTTTGGTCTTGAGTACTTCACTGGCGATAATGAGAAGTGATCTGAGGAGTAGAAGAAAAAAAATGTGGTTTTGGAGGTTTTTTTTTTGTCGTTGAAAGTCTGAATTAGGTCAAATGGTTTTTGAAGTAAATATAGTAAAAAGTAAAGTTCAGTTTTTAAGCCCTGGCGCTGAACAAGGAAGAAATTAGAGAAAATCGAAAGGTTATATATGTTTCTTTGAAAGAAAGTACGGTGATATTTTTTGTAATGTGGTTAAGATAAGAAAAATCATTTTCAAATCCGTAACTAAATATTTTAAATAGTTTATTTAAGTCAAGTAAATATAATAATAAATCAATTAATTTTGCAAGTCTTTAAAATTGAGGGAAATAT
>BMAO01028348.1:43198-124940 GCA_019973975.1 Trichonephila clavata
GTATTTTGGTGACAGTAAAATAATTAGTGTGAATCATGTCTGCTGATTATTCAGTTTCTCCCACACACCTAGCCGGGTCTGCGGGTAGACAAGGGGTTTCAGAGGGAAGCAGGAACCGACCAGCATTACAACTTTTACAGGATATGCTTATTGTTGTGAAAGCTCTCTAACTTAATTTTTTAAAATATATAAATACTTAACAATTCAATTCGATTTCAAAATAATCTGAATGGTTTTGAGTATGACGGATTTCCTCGCATTTTGTTAAGGGATACGACTCAAAATCGGATCAATTTTTCCAGTAAAACTTAAACCGCTTAATCATTAACATTACCATCTGACTTCGCTATCCTGTACAGGGCAGCATATTTTATTACTCTACTCATTTTTTATTGAGTTGATCTAGTTTTTCATATGATCCTGGTTTATACATTTGTTCTCCTGTATCACACTGCTAGATTTCTATTTACCTCAAAAAGGGAAAAGGAAAGTAAAAGGGAAACCTTCCTTAATCATGGAATAAGTAGTTTTACAAGACGAAGTATGAATTACAATGTTGTAAATTTCATTAAAAAATTAATAAATTTTCATATTTTCTCTGTGATAATATACTTCGAGTTTTTACAAGAGAGAGTTTTGCTATTAACTAGGGTTTGCAATCCCGTGTCATATTTTCAATCCCGGGATTAGGATTGGACTATTTATTAAAAATACTTACATATTAGCATAGTTGAAATTGTATAATAAAACTGAAAATATAATTAAAAATTGATTTAATATAATTGTAATGAAACAAATAAAAAAATTAATTCATCATAAAAACAAATAAAAACAGTACCAAATGAAATTTTTTAAAAAAGTATTTCTTTATTTTTTGTGTGTTTTTGTAAATAAACTTATTAAAACACGGCTCGTCCAGCGTTTCATCGTTGAAACGGCTTCTATGTTACAAATTGTTCTGTCGAAGAAAATGCACGTTCGGAATCTTTACTAGTAGCTATTATCGTCATTAAATAGGAGTAAGTTCTTTTCAGGTAGTCACCAAGTCTTTCTCTATTTTCAAAAAAGAGACATTTCTTTTTGAATTTTTGATGACAGTGTCTCTAATCTAGTAGACTGCATTGGCGCATTTTCTTCTTTCATAAATTTACTTAATTCTTCTGCTACACTTAATGGTTTTTGTATGTATAAATTGATCCAGTTCTTGAATCAGAATGTGAATCCATTTCAAGTGTTACCTCATTTGAAATTGAAGATCCAGTTGCATAAGCTGTTAGTAATGCAATGGGATTTGAAGTGTCTCAAGTCTTCCATGCAGGTCCGCTATTAATTAAAGGCATTTAATTGAAAAAGAAACTGTGATAAAATCTATTCCTGATATGTTGCTTATATATTATGTAAGCATTGCAGTGAGCCCCTTAGATCTTTGCGACGTTCTCCCATACTGGCCTTTTTTTACATATAGCACTTATAGTTCCACACAAAAATTCTACGCACATATTTCATTTACAAAATATAAATTTTTGACTAATTAAATTCTTAAAAATTTTTTATGTTAAATTTTTTAAAAAATATAATTCAGACTAAAATTAAATCCCAATATTAGTTATTTTTATGCCGGGATTTTGGGATTGGAAAAAACACCGGGATCCAGGGGCTGATAAAATTACTAGATATCTTCCACAAATTCTAATTGCCTCTGTCCAAGTTAGCTGACACCGGACATCCTGAGGATTGGAGAAATGTCCGTTTTCTGACCCCTCTCTGCGATGGGGAGAAAGTTACAGAAGAAAATAAGAGAAAACATATCAAATTTCACGGTTTAACATACACACCCACCTCGAACCCTTCAAGGTTCAACACGTAAGGAAACTGACATTAAACGCATATAGTACAAAAAAAGTAAATAAGATACATTAAATGTAATACTAAATTCACAATACTTTAAAAAAAATTTAAAATTGTAATTTAGAGAAAAAAAAAATTAAATCCCGGGATTAGTTATATTATTTCCGAGATCCCGGGATTTCGGGATCTTGGGGCTGCAAATCCTATTATGAACGTCGCACGACAAAGCAACACGAGAGCTATTGGCGACGGATCTCGTAATTACAAGCCTCGATCATGTGACAAAGACGACACCTAAGCCGCTTCTCCTAGCTACCAGACCCACTGGAGTATATTGAGCTTCAGCAGATTAAACATTCATTGGCCCTTCTACATGGTAGATCTTCCATGACACCAGGACTCGAACCCTTGACACTTTGGCCACGAGTTTGTAGCCATAACCACAAAGTTACCACGGTCACAATTCACTCCAAAGGACCTATTTAGTAAATTGTGAAGACTTCTTTTTTTGCATTTAAGGCATCCGACTGGTTGCGACAACTTTTTTTTTTAAAGTGGAGATATGGGGATTTTTTTTTGTTATTTTTATATTTGTTTAATGCGTTTTAAGAAAAATGTGCTGAAATTAAGAAGAGAAAAAGAAATTATTATTACTAAAATGGGAAAAAAATAGGTAAAAATTAACAAAAAATAGCATAAACGCGGCCCATTCTGCACCAAAGGTTTATGAACAAATTTTCAATTTTTTCAATCTAATGTGTTGCTATATTATTCAATTTTGAAATGACCTTCAGGATAAGAGATATTTTCTTTTTTACAAAAACTAGAGCACTTTATCTCGGTTACTATATGAAAATGCTTAAAAAAGCAGTGATTATATTCACATAAGGGACTGTAAATTTTGTAATAAAACAGTGATTGATAAATCTGAAGGTTAATACAATTCTACTATTATACAGAACTTAGAGAAAAATTTCAGTTAATTATGTTCAAAACTTTTTGAGCAATCGCTGACCCCGTTTGATTTTTTTCAACAAATCACATTTCGAGTAAAACGCGTTTTAAAGTATGACATCTTACTAAATGTAATGGCATCTGCTTTTACTAAAACACTTGTAGTGTTTGTTCTAGTAAACGGAAAATGATAAACTTGGTATTTTTATAAAGCTAATAAGATGGCCCATAAAATAAAATCACAAAAAAAAATTGTCAATTTTTGGCAAAATTTACAGTTTTAGGGTAGTCGGATACCTTAAAAGACGGCCATCTACGTAAGAATACTCATATTTGTGCACTTATTACCCTGTATCTTAATATTTAATGTTTATTTTCCGCCTTATATTTTTCAATTCATATTAATCATAATAACAAAGAAAAAACTTTCAGTTACTTCAACTTAAATTTAAAAATACTGGCATTTGGCGAGAATAAATATTTCCAACTCAATTCATCATTAAAAATTAACCAATACATATAGTTTAGCCAAAGATTAAAATTTTCCCAATATTTTTTCGACTTTTCTGTATCTATTCTCAATTTCACGGTAAAAATTTCTAATAAAAGGTACCCCTCAAAAACTTAAAAAGGCAGAAAATTTCTCTTTCCTGGCTGGTTAAACGAGTAATGCCTGGATGGAACAGATGGCTAAAACTTATCAAGCAGAAAAGTTTGAAGGAAAAGTTTTACCGCCAATTTAAGCAAAGTTGAAAAAAATTAAATAAATACCTTACATTAGGAGAGAGGCTTTAAGGTTTTGAAACGAAAATTATCGACGGAAAGCCTCAAAAACAAAGAAATCAACATTAAAAAGTAATCACACCGTTTTGGCGATGCTTGAATTCTTTTAGTTGCGCTCAGTATTTTGATTAATTTTTCATTGGAGTTTGGTTTTCAGTTAAGCTGCGGTTACGATGTTTGTTATTCGTAATATTTAATGAATGGTTGCCGAACAGCTTTTGAAGTTCAGAAAAAAACCCGTGTAGAACGGGTGGTTAGCTGAAAGGATAAACAGATTTCAATCGAAAATCAAAAGCTCATTTACTCTAGCAAGCATTTCTAATTCTATTTACATTATTTAGAATTTTTAAGGAAATTTTGTGATTTTAAATCACGAAATCTTTATTTACCGAACAGTTTGTTTGAATTTTGATTCGAAGTTACTCATTTACCGAAATTTCAGTTGACGCCAAGATTTCAGAGTCTGATTCTTCTTAAGCTTCTAGAGAATTTTTGAATAGATTTAATTTCATTTAAACATATTATCAACGAAAAACTGAATATTGTGTATCTTGTGAAAAATAAATAGAGGGGCGGCAAAAACTCTATATTATGCTCAATTTTTTTTGTCTATTTTCCTTTTTGACTTAATTTTTCATTATAAAATTATCGTACTATCTTAACTATTTTTATTGATATTATTGTATTTTTTGCAAACTAATTTCAAATCTATTTGTGAAGCTTATGTAAAGTTCATAGTGTTATCAATATATTGCAAGTAACATGATAAAACAAGCATAAGGCAACTGTAATAATAATATTGTTTTTCAACCAATTAGAAAGTAATAGTGATGAAGAATGTAAAGAATGTTTTGGTGTATTGAAAGTAGTTGTCAGTTTTTTGCAATTTGAAGTACGTGGGTTCATAATATTGGAATTATGGGTAAATATTCCTTCTGCCATAAAATGAAAGACACAAAATAATTATTTGGAAGGAAAAAGATTATTCTATGCGCCAAATTGCTACTCAGGTACTGTGTATGGTCTTTCTATATTCCTGAGAACGTTCATAAAAATTCTGAAAAAAATTCTAATTAAAGTTTTGGAAAAGCAAATCGGATTTTCAGAGGGAAAAGAATCTTCCATAAAATTGAAATTAACTAAGAATCTACCAGAATATTGCCTAAAAAATTCTAATTTGTGGTCAATGAGGGTTTTGAAAAATCCAGGAAAATCATTTTAATAATTAAAGTTTAGGGATAAAAAATCCTCTTTAATAAAGAGAGAATACAAATTTTAAAAAGGTTCAATTTTCAAAAAGGTTTTTCACATCGTATATACTTTGCAAATAAAATCTTATTTCAAATATCAAATTATAAGAAACAGCTTTGTGATTATTATTATATTCTTATATAATGTACATTTAATTTTTCAACTCTTAACACATTTTCCTACTAAAAATCTAAAAGTGAATTCAAAATTGAATTTTTTTTACGTATTTCACATTTTTAAGAATAGTTAAACAGTATAGCATTTTTTTATTTATTTTAATTTTGTACCAATTCTGAGAATCGATTATTTTTGCAAATGGAACTTTTATTTTTCAGGTGCAAAGTTACTGTCTATAAACTGCCTTGAATGTGTGTGTGAAGAGAAAAACATGTTTTATATAATAAAACAACTTCTAATCTAAAAGTTGAATACGATTGATATCCAGAATGCTGACTTAACGCAATTCTGAATTTTTTTTTCTCTCGTGACTGCAGTTGTCGAGTGGTCTTGAGGCTGTATCACACATATACATATTTGGAACAATTTTTCTTTCAAGCATCCCTTTTGAGCAATTTTTACCCAGTTGTCATAGCAACGGCTTCGAAATTCTTTTTCCTAGTGAGCTGAAAGAATTGCTCGAGATTCCAGCCAATGGCGCTTTCCGTCTCCCTACGCCATATACAAGATTGTGGTAACGATGGTAGCCTTGGCTTCATTCAACGCATCAGAAATGACGAGTAATATTTTAATGGCGTATAATATTTCAAACAGAATGGCGCTGGATTTCTTTTACGATCGTCAACAAAAGCGTGGATGTTCGTTTTTCGAAGCAGAAGATTCGTCGAGTATTTCTTCAATGTGAAGATAGGGCGCGATTGACATCAGAGCTAATCATTTTGCTTACGGAAACCCTTCATCCTCACTGCTGCTCGAAAAATTTCCCGAAACAGTTGTTCGAAAGAGACTCGAGTTGTTCAAGACATGCGTCTGTGATAAGGCCTTTAGTCACAAATTCGTGGCTTGCGTTGCTTCTGTCGAGTCTTGGTCTCATTGTAGAAACATTGTTAGAGAGGCTGATGCACGGTTACATCTGTCGAGGCTCAAAGTATTTACGTAAGCCTTTGGAGATTGCAATGTGACCTCTCAAGCATCGTCCTCGTCACTTGATGGAAAGAATTACGAGGTCTGTCACCAATAACCCATATGTTACTTAAATGTACGACGATAATAAATAATCAATTAATATTTCTCTCTATGCATATACAAAAGCTTTAATTTCTGTTATTTGTATTGTGTACAAACTGAAAAGTTTCCAATTTAATCCAAAGTATTATTTTTTTTATCAAATTTCAATTCTATAGTTATGCATTAATTTCTAATGTAAAACAAATGTTTCGAATATCAACAGTTAACCTCCCAAGACTGTTCTACCGTATTCTATTTTTAGAAAATACATGTGCAAACTTCTGTAAAATATTCATTGAGTTGACATTTTTTTCTCTGAATACGATTATCGTAGAGAAACTAGATATCCAATTCAGATTTTTTAGATTACGAGTATTTTGAGTTTGAATTCTATGAAAAACATGCTAGGAGAAAATGTTCGAATCTCACAGAATTTCCAATTTTGGAAGGATAGATTTGAATCTTCATACTATATACAGAGATTCTAAGCCCTCTTCCCTCCCCAAGTAATATCTTTCATGGTGATTCAAATCAGATTTTATAATATTCAAACTTTCCGTGAATGGTGAAGCTTTTGAAGCAATTTTGATACCTAAAACTTTTTTCACGCATGCTCAGATTCTACTACGTAAAGTATTGTTTTCAAATTTTACGGTCCAGTGATGAGGTTTTTTAATTAAATGTATTTTACTCACAATTGTCAATATGAGGTTTGTCTGCTATAACTGTCTGTTTTGCGCCAAATTCTACAAAAAAGTTATGGAATACTTGTCTCTTAAAAAAATGAAAAAATATATATATTAAATATTACATAGAAAATATGCAATAAAATGTTTCTAAAAATATTTTTTTATATAAAATAATTCTGAGACTTTCATCAGGGTTGAAAAGTTATTTTTTCTTTTAGTATTATTAAAAATAAAGAGCTTCAGAATCTACAAAAAATTTTAAGTTGCAAATCCCCCCCCCCCATCTTTTCGTAAGTTTCAATATTTTGAAGTTATAGCTAATTACAAATTCTCCCAACTTTTAGTTTAAATTTAATTAAAAATGTAAGCAAACACTCCAACATTTATACTTTTAAAATAAAAAAAAGCGTTTGCGAAGCAAATTTAGTCAAATATTATGGAAATTAGTAAAACTAGCAGAATTTTTAATCAAGAATTTTTTCAAAAAAGGTTTTTATGCTAAAAAATCAATGATTCCTTGAAAGTTTTATAAAAAATAAAAGAGACAAGAAATTGAGATAAATAAAAGTTTATGAGAGTTAAAAAAATAAAGCAATGGGAGAGAGAGGAAACCTTTGCAAATTAAGAGAAGTTTTACTTAGTTTATAAGAGAACTTTTCAAAATCGTTTCTAGCAATACCAACAATGTATCGCAATACAATTTATGGGAACATTTTGTTATCGGAGAGATTACATCTACCGATATTAAACAGCAAACATATCCATTACTACTCGCTGACGGTAAAAGATGAATGATCTACAAGCGTTGTGTGTAATTTGATTCCATACTCCAACACCCAAAACAAAACGATCTGATACTTACAACAGCTAGCTTTGTTTTTTATCATCTTTACAAAAAGGAGACAGAAAAAAAAATTTCCCTCCCATACCCTGAGCTCACTTAGTTCCGCTAGCAATCTGACAACATGTGTCTTCAGCAGAATTGGCCAGAAGCAACAGACTTTGAAGAATAGTGGTGGCAACGCCACCCCAACAACGTTCTAAAGATCCCAAAGTCGTACATCACCTCTGGGTAGATTTCTGCAGTTAGAACTACTGTCTATCGCAGTCAGCACGTTTAGAAGGAGGGGAAAAAAAAGGAAAATAAAAATAAATTTGTTCTCCCCCAAACTGTGTTTCTTACTTTAGTTTTCCTTTTACAATTTATCCTCTCTGTTTCTCAGACAAGAAGCGTGACATTTGGGTTTTGTGTAAACACTTTTTTTTCTTTTGGACCTCGACCCGATGGAGAAAGCCCAGGGGGGCTTTAAGGTAGAAATCGCGAGTGAAACGATCTTTTGTGACAGAAATCCTTTTGGAAAAAATACGAGCAGTGATAGCAGAAGATTGAATGAAGAAGTTGCTAGACTTTTTTTAGTTTTGAGAAGATTAGAGATCGACTCGCGCAGTTCTTTTAAAGCCGGTTATCTATATTTGTACAGTCGAAAAAAGAGATGAAGAACAAATCTAGTTGTATATTAAGCTTTTGTTTGCTGATTGTAAATAGTGTTGGTTTATATATATATATATATATATATATATATATTATCAATTACAAGCAATTAAAAAGCCCATAAAAATGTAGCAATCTGTTTAAAAGGACGTTTCAAAGAAGGCAAGTGAATACGAAAGACAGAGGAATATGTCATGTTCACGGAAATGGGAAGGGTGATTTTGATAACTTGAAAACATGTTGTGACGTTTGAGATTGATAAAGGTAGCGTGATATTTATTAATTTAAATATTTAGTTTATTTACGTCACACAGCTATTAATTACAGCATATACATTGAAGTTATTAAAAATATTGTTTAGATTATTATAGTCCATATTCGCGGTTGTTTGTGAGGAAGAAGGTCACATACATCTCTCAGCGAAAGTTTTTAACCGTCTCTAATCTCTGCCCTATATAGGACAATCGGGATGATAGCGATCGGCCCCTTTATCCTCGCGTTACATCCGGTTTGTGGGAGGATTAGAGGGGAGGGGGGGGGGTCCTCGTCATGTCAAAGATTGTCGGGGCGATGTCCAAGACTAGACCTCGCAATATTTTAAGGGTGCAGGTGTTTATTGAACGTGAGGATCATATCCACAAAAAGAAGCCGATTTACAGCCTTTATACAGGATTCCCCTCACGGCAAACCATCGATGGCTGCGTCTGCAATAGGCTCATGAGCACAGAGCCTCGTAAGCTGATTTGCACAAAGTTGTCTTTTCAGATGAATAACGCTTCAATTTGTGGGACCATGATGGCCGCATTCGTGTTAGACGTTAAGCCGGTGAACGCTGCCTTCCAGAGTGCGTTATTGAACGACATAGTGGACTAACACCCGGAGTTATAGTTTTGGTTGCGATTTCGTATCATGGACGATGTAATTTGTTATGAATTGAGGTAATCTCAATAGTAACAGGTACGTCCGCGAAGTGCTACTGCCCGAAGTCGTTCCCTTCCTTCAAGTCATCCCTGGAGCTATCGGCAGGATAATGCACGCTCACATATTGCAAAGACTGTTCGAGACTTCTGTTCAGCCCAACACATGCAACTTCTTCCTTGGCCTGCTAATTCGCCGGATATGTCGCTATCGCGCACGTGTGTAATTTGGGAGGTCGGCGTCTCTCCCGTGATCCGCGTCCTGCAACTTCAAAAGACGAACTTTTGCTGCGCATACAAGCAATATGGAATTCTCTTCCACAAGTAGACATTCAAAATCTGTTTGACTCCATGCCACGTCGTATAGCAGCACTTATTGCAGCGCGTGGTGGCTACACCAAATACTGATTTCGGACACTTAATATTGATTTTTTTGCTTTGAAAACTTCATCATTTATTTGTACTAATACAAGTCGTTTGTGCATCAAATTTCATTTAATTCTGATGATTCCTCCATGGTGTTTCAATTTTTACAAACAGCAGTTTATATGCATGTATGCGATGTTTCAAGTCAACATACAGTTTTTGTAAGAAACAGTCTTATTTTCCGATCAGTCGATATATCCTTTCGCTGAGACAAATCAGCGCCAAGTCAGGTGATCTGATTCGATTACGAAAATACTAATTTGGCTGAGTACTTAAAAGTGTTTAATTTAAGACGACTATGTTTTGAAAATAATAGTTAAATGGTTAATAGGAGATTTTGTTTTACATATAATTAATTAATCCCCTTCTTCTCTCCACTCTCTCTCTCCCTCACTCACTCACACATATATATCAGTGGCGCACACAAGGGGGGTCCCGGGTCCTGATATTCCCCCCCCCCAAACCCTTGATTTTTGTTTTCCGATTGATTATAATCCTATGAATATAGTACGTAAAATTTAAAAGAGTGCTTGTTATTAATAATTAATTTATTAATTAATACTAATTTTTTATTCAATAATTTATTTTGTACTGTTTTTGTTGCCGAATATCGACAAAATCAAAAGAATATATTGAGTGAAACATTGGGGTATGATACGAGAAGGGTGCACTTAAGACCCTGGACCCCCAGCCCTTGAAATATTCCTGTCTGCGCAACTGATATTATATATATATTGGAAAAACAGAATTTTTCCACTTTTATCGTATGGGAATAAGAACACATACAATTATTATTTTTTGTTTTTAAATTAAAACTATTCCAGATATTTTAATCTGTATCATTCATATTAAATGAATGACACAGATTAAAATTTACAGTGATTTTTCATTACCACGCGAAATGAAAAATCACATTTTTCACACAACCAGACACAAAATCCACAAATATATCTACGCGGCGTTGATAAATCATATTCCATTCAGGAATTTTATTACACCTTCCATGTACAAACCGAAACGATAACATTCCAAAAAAATATTTTTCCCCTACACTTCCGACAACAAGGGGGAAAAAAAAAACTGTACCGGATCAAAATTGAGTTTTCACCGAATGTTCGAAACGTAATTTTCGATTCTGGTATATACGTCACCAACAAGGAAAGGTAGGAGGGAAAATGACTGGGGAAAAAAATGCTTTAGTGCTGCATTTGGAAACAATATGAGAGCGGAAACAAGCGAACTCCTCTTTTTTCCAATCGACGATATCGAAGGTGCGAGTAAATAAAAATAAAAATTGGGTTTTTGGTAAGTACATAGAGAAATGGGGGAGATGCATAAAAAAGTTTCCAATTGGTTGACTCGGGATCTTCCTTTCTGAGGGAGGGTTTGCCGTTTTGATTTCCAGCAGGAAATGAAGTTCCATTTCTAGGGAGGGGGAAGGTAGTTTTAGTATTTTGTACAAACACACCTGCATAAAAATGCGGAGTATTTTATTTCTTGAGTGATAGATGGGTTTCATAAAAGCAGAGCTGTGTGTGTGGGGAATATTTTGGAGATATTGTTTGGGGGCTTGAAGATTAGGTTTAGTTTTGGTTCTATATGAATGTTGTGTTTTAGACACATAGTTTTACTAGCAACTTTTGTTTAGTTTTTTAAAAATATATAATTTTTAATATCTAATACGGTACAGAGCTGTCTTCGAACTTCGAAGAACTACAGGGGGTGTATCATTACAACGGTTAATAACTTTCAGGACTGATTGAGTACACCTAGACCAGGGGCGGACAGACTTTTCCAGGGTACGGGCTACTTCTAATATTTTCAAGGTATTAGGGTCTACCCACTGGTGTAAGTGTAGTGAGAAAATTTTTTAAAAAATAAAATAAAATAAAAAAAGTTATTCAATGTTTATTATAACTTAATAATAAATACGGAATATGTACTTATCAACATAACTACAATAAAAAACTTACACATTTAAAACCATGCTTAAAGCAAGACGCAAGATACAAACATAATAATAGAAGCCTCAAATACATTATTATCAAGGTATGCCTTATTATCAAGCAGTGCAGAATACATTAAAAATAAATCATTTTCATCTAAAGTTAATTCTTGTAGTTATACTCAGTAGAAGACTTAGTCAACATACTGTCTGCCCGCAAACCTTGAATACATCAGTATATAATTACTAACTGCTAATATTGCACTGGATTCTAAGTGGTAGTCTATGAGACGGAAACGATACGTTGTATTAATTATACTCACCGTTGAAAATTCTGATTCACACAGGTGGGTAGAGCCAAAGAACAATGTTAAATGAAAGGGAGCTTTTTTTAAAATTAAGTTACTTTACTTCGTCCATTAGAGTCCAAAAGTTATTCTTAGGTTCTGAGCTACGTGCCTTTAAAATTATGTCATTTTGAAGGAGGAGACCTTCGTTTTTCTCAAGAGATAAAGAGAGTATATGAGTATAATATACATTTTCAGTCATTTCTTCCACTTCGACATTACCAAATGGATAACACATGAATGTAACACAATCGGTTCTAGTCTAGTAAATTCATGAAAACATTTCCCAAATTTGGAATAAAGTTTTATTATTTCAGCGTAATATATTTTTCTTTGTTTAATGCTTTTGTTTGATCGTTCCCCCCTATAATGACAGAGAATCGGTTAAGCATCATCAGACACTTCCAATAATGGTACATGTGTCGTCTACATATAATAGCATGGATTGTGAAAAACCGATTAACCAGTCTAGCTGATGTGTTTGTTCCACAAATACGTTTCTTTCAGAATGCGCGTTTGAGGTCTTAGTGAAGGCGGTCACCCCAAAATGTGTCGGCAGTCCACCAGTCGATTACGATAGACTTAATGCCCACCCCGGACCTAGACAGGGATATCACACATAAATGCATGTCGAAAACCCTATCCTGGCGTGGTAGTTACGACACAAAACCCCCCAAAAAAGAGGGTGAGAATAAAAGGTTAAAACATGTTTATTTTCTTGGTACAGCAAAAATATTGGGAAGTCTTTGGTTGGTGTACGTGATAGATGGCGCTACAACCATTTTTTGTAGTATGCGCACATGATGTCAAGCTCGCTATGAAGCTTCATTTCGTCTGTAGACAAAGTAGTAGCAGAATGGAATGTTACACGGAAAGCTGAGTTCGCTTATATGCATCTGGCGTACTGATTGCAATAGATGATACCACTGATAGCAATCCCAAGAGGCAAACTCCCAACCGAACCATTTTCGCACGCTTGCACCAGAGATATTCCGACACACAGGAGTCATTGCGGACACACAGGAGTGAAGAGCAAGAACGCTAAATAACGAGGAAACTGTGCTGGAGCTGGATCTGGTAAAGCACAATCCCGGTACCAGAAAGTGGCCTACCGCCAGTGATGTCGGTAGTTTCTATATGACCGTCTGGCAGAGCCTGCGTATTAAAGACATGCACCCATATATATATATATATATATATATATATATTGTCCCTGTAATGTTTTTTTTACTAAATTTTTTTGCTGCATATACTCCTCTTATTTGGTCCTGTCTTTCTCGTGTTTTGTCGCCACTACCACACTAGGAAATTTTTCGGACCATGCATTGCTATGTGATTTCCCGTCGTCTACTAGTACTCTACCAGTTCTGAAAGTTAGCAACAGTCGTACTTTATACACCTTGTACTAGTAATAATCCATAGCAATAAACTAAAAAAAATTATATACATTTATCGCTGCGAGGTGACTTCAGGTTCATGTAAATTTTTTCTCAGAATTTGACATATTTGTATCAAGTTCTCTGACAGAAGTGGGGAAGAAGAATTTCACTAAAGGTCCGTAAAGTTAACATTAAAATAAGTTTTACTATTAACACTAATAATATATTTTTTAAAATTATCACATTTGAAATGGTGTTGTTTTCGACGTTTGATTGTGATTCCTTCATCAAAATATACAGTAAATACATTTGGTAATTATTGGATTTTTCTTCTTTTTTTGAAAAAAGCCCATTTTAATTTTGAAGTCTACTATTCACTATTATTTATCTAAAGTTTCGAAAGTTCTGTATTGAATTGACAGTGTTTTCTAAAAATATCTTCTTTAACATTACATGCTTGGGTTAAATCAAAATACACCCAATAAGAAAAATATCTGTTTTGTATTTTTTTTTGTGTGCATTATGTACAAACAAATGAATGTTACGCTTAAGGGAAAAAGGTGTTCTTTAAAATTGTTATAATTTTAAGAAACACCTTTGGAAGATTTAGGGTGATTTGTAAGTGCATTTCTTTTACTTTTATATTTCGTTCGTCTCTTTTTCATTTAAATTCTTCTGTTTAATGGCATCGAATCGGCATTCGGTTTCGTTTTAAAATCTTTCTAGACTTTTTCATGGTACTTAAACACAAATTCCTTGGTACTTTTCCGTTTCGCAGGGGCAGACGATAAAGTCGCCAAAAGTGACATAACAGACGCAAAACGGAATATTCCTGTTAGTAACCGTTTACCACCACATTTACAAAAGAAGTCGTGGAATTTTCTTATCAGTAACGACTTTTTCATATTATATCAAAAATGGATGAAAAGCCAATGAGAACTGATATATATATATTTATTAATATTATTTATGTGTATATTGTGTGTTGTCGCCAATAACGCCAATTTGGTGAGATTTGAGGCGGCGAAACGGAAAAAGTACCAAATTCTTTTGATTTAAAAAGTTTTGTGCAAATCAATTTATTCCTCAAAATTTGTAATTTAAATAAAACAGACGATTCAGATAAAATAAAAATAGTTTGGAAAAAGAATACCTCCCCCTAAAAACAAAGTACCACTCTTGTTTATGGCATTTGAGATATAGAACCATCGAAAGTATTCTAAACAGATATAAACTAAATATCTATTAAAAATGGTAAATGAGAGAGCTTTATTTAATTTCCTTTAGCAAAGCAATATTCTAAGTTAAAGTAGGATAAAAACAATTAGAAAGTTCAAGAAAATACAAACTTTTTAATTTGAAGAAGTGAAAGTGGGGTACATAATGGCATTTCCGAACAGAATTGGTCAATCATTGATCAATTAATTTCAAGTACAATTATCGGCTAATTAAGTGCCAGTTAATTATCATACAATTGACTCTACTTTAATGACCAACTCTGAAATGCGTTTAGCCAAATGGAGTTCCTAATCATCTAATTAGTAACTAACCTATTTAAGTTTAGGTTTGAAATGAATTTTCCCTATCTCAATTTACGATAGTAGAATTTTCCTGAACAATGGCTGTATACTTCTTTCATTACCAATGGAAAAAGTTATAAATTTTCATTTGTGAGTTGCAATTAAAATCTAAAAATACGACGAGGAGTTATGTGATAGTAATTATTGTCATCATATAAATTTCCTAAAATTTTTTAAAAAAATTGTATGGAAATCGATTTTATTGCATAGAATGGGTAGAATCTGAATAGAGGAAATTTATAACAATGAGAACCTTATCAACACTTCTGTGATGTCTTTAATGGAATTTTGGTGCGAAATAATGAGGTTCATGAACCATAATATGATTTATAGTTCTCATGATACTTGGCGCGAAACCTTGGCGAGCATAATACAATTTCAGAATATTGTTTGGAATAATTCTGAATGACTGAGATTATCACCAATACTATTCTTTTTTCTGTTTCATTATGACATCAATAAAATAGAAACAAATTTATCTTATGTACTGTAAAATATGTTAATTAGAACAATAAAGCTCCCGAAAAGTAACACGATTTAAAGTTCTTATTTCACTTGGCGGGAAAGCTTGGCGAGTGTGATACTTTCTCCGAATGTTGTTCTTATCATTCGATGAAAATTCTGAATAACTAAGATCGTCACCAATACCCTGCTGCATTACTCCAATGCGACAATAATGAAACAGAACCAATTTATCATCATTAAATGTATTATTTAAAATAACGTTGTTCGTGAAAAATAAAATGATTTAAAGGTGTGCTAACTTTGTCTCGTGGGCTGAAAATATAAACAATATTCAAATATATATAACTCTTTAAAATTAAAACTAAATAATTCGATATTTTTTTACAAATTATTTATAAAAAATTGGGGCTTTAGAAAAGTATAAAATGTTTAAAATATAATCATAATTTTAGAGATTATAAACATATAAAAATAACAAACATTTCTATAAAAAATATTAGTTAAGTTTTAAATTGCCCATGCTATTTTCTAAAATAATAACACTAATTACTAGAAATAAGTTGATTTAAAAAGTTAAATGTGTGTATATCCTTATTACATTATAGCTATTTGTATATAAATAGAATAATAAATTATAATTTTAAAAAAATAAAAAATAACATATTTAACTTTTAAAATTTTAATATTTCTTAAATATTTTGAAATACAAAAGATATACAATACTAAAATTTGGAAGGGTTTCAAAAGTATTATACCATTTTATAATTCTGTAAAGTTTTACACATCAAAGGCTACTATTTTAGGAAACAACATGCGCAACACAAAAATTACTTAATATTTATTACAGAAATATTTCTTATTGTCATATGCTTATAATTTTTAAAATTATGATTATATTTCAAACATTTTGTACTTTTTTGAAACTTTATTCTTGAGTAAATAATGTCTAAAAGATTCGAATTATTTAATTTTAATTTAAAATAATTTTACTTGTTTGAAAATTGTTTATATTTTCACCCCTCAAGACCAAATTAACGCCCCCGAGACCTCTTAATGGTTTTCACGAGACTTGGCGAGCACTGTGTCTTCTCACAATATTGTGCTCTTCATTTAAGCGAAATTCTGAATATTTAAGATAGTTACCTTAAAACTGTTAAGCAGCTCCAGAACGACAATTATGAAACAGAAATAAATTTCTCTTATGTACCGTAAGATATGTTATTTAAAATAATGATGTTCTTGAAACTAAATGATTCACAAAAGTTCCTACGCCTTTTTGGCGAGTGGGGTATTTTTTCAGAATAATGTTCTATCGAAATTATGAATAGCGAAGATCGTCACCAGTACCCTGTTAAACAGCTCCAAAGCGTTAATAATGAAGCAGGAACAAATTTAACTTATGATTGTCAAATATGTTATTTTTAAAATAATGATGCTTATGTATTATAAAATGATTTAAAAGTTCTCACGAGACTTGGCGGGAAAGCTTGGCGAGTGAGGTACATTCTCAGAATATTGTTCTCTTCCTTTGATCAAAGTTTTGTATGACGAATACTCGCTGAGAGATGGAATACGTAATCCTATTGGACTCTAATATCCAGTATTGAAAGTTGAAGTGACTGTGATAACTGTACAATTTGCCCGACAGTTAAAAAGCTATTTAAAATAGAAAATTTAATACATGAAAGTTAGTAATTTCAAGGAGTGAAAAGCTGAATTAATTTGAATTAAACAGAAAAAGAGTTGAGAAATCGAAAATCTTGCGCATTGGAGCCATTTTTTTAAAACACAATTCCGAACAATTTTTACCTAGTTGCCATAGCAACGGCTTCGAACAACTTTTTCAAAGCGAGTTGATAAAATTGTTCCAAATAAAAGTTGCTTGAAATTCTAGCCAATGGGGTTCTTCGGCACCCTATGTCATAAACAAAAGGGCAGCCACGGCTTCGTCAAACGCATCAGATATGGCGCACAATATTTTAATGGTGTATAATATTTTAACTGTGTGTAATACTTTAAGCAGAATGTGCCCCATTTCTGTTTACGGCCGTCAACAAAAGCGCGAGAGAAATAAAAGAAATAATATTTATTGGATGTTCGTTTACCGAAGCAGAAAAATCGACGAGTAATTTTTTAATGTGGAAATTAAGCTAGATGACGTCAGAGCATGTCGTTTTTTTATGGCAACCCTTCACCCTAAGGTGCGTGAAAAAATCGGCGAAACGGTTGCTCCAAATATGCGTGTGTGATAATGCCTAAAGAGTGGATCTGGGCGAGAATTTAGCCTAGCCATTTCGGGTCAGCAAAGATGTTGGAGTTAGAAATTTAGAAATATTTCTGAGAGTGCCTTTTTCGATTATATGACTAACTTATAGTCACGCATAAACCATTACTTAGCTATAGTACGTCAGTGTTAAATATCGCCAAACTGCCCTTTTTTTTTTAAACAAAATAGCACAAGTTTAGCGTGCTTAATATTTTTAGAGAATTACATTACAGATTTTAGAAATTTTATGAATTATTCAACCCCTCTTCCGAATCGAGGAAAACAAATCACGAATTATTATTCACGGCACTCAAGTCGGTCTCTTGTCAATCGATTCAACCAATAGGTATTGACCTCGTGTCTATCAAAGCGCTCACACAGTCTGTTGCTTTTCACGGCTGGTGACCCCTACAAAGGGCACCACACCCTAAACTTACACCGGCGTGAAACGGAGCATTCTCTAATTTCACAAACGGCTTTCGCCTCCATTACGAATTCAAAGCGATTCTGATTAATACCGACACCCCTTGAGGGCCGTACTAAGGGCCACTCGGTCCGATTCTAAGCACCTGCCCCGGGTAGGATTACTGCAGCAAATTCGCGTTGTTACGGTAGAAGGGACAAACGAATTCGATGGCTTCATTTCGTTTCATAATGCTCGTTGTTAACGATAACGATAGAGAGAATTGAAATCGGTATTAAAGCAATTCGAATTCACATCGTGTTTTCGAGTTTCTTTGAATACTGCAGAGACGAGTTACCTTGAAAATTGATTAAGTTTATTAAAAATTCATCGGTTTTCTTTTTTAACGAATTCATTGAGTCATTCGATTTACGAAAGAAATTGAAACACAATCTGGATTGGAATTGTTTTTCTTTCCTTTTTCACCTGGATGCAGTTGTATCTAAATTATTCAGTACTTTTTGATGATAATGAAAAAAGTAGATATTCGCTCATTATTATTGCATAAAGGAATCTGAGATTAGTTTCAACAAATGAAATAAGATCTGATATGAAAGCGGTGTTAATTTAGTAATCCAGAAGTCTCTGATCCATATACAAATTTCGATGAATGTAGATAGGTTTAGGACTCATCTCCGAATTTAATAGAAAATTAACTAATTAATAGTAATTAATAGGTAAATGTTTTTGACAAAAATCACTACATTCTCATATTACATAATTGTCACTTATTTCTGCTGCAATTTCACTCATCAAATTAAATAAAAGTTATATCATGCAAATTTCAAAGAAACTTTTCTTAATGGAAACGAATAGGACTTGAAAATATTTTTTCCAAGTAAAAATGCTTTAAAATCATGTTTTGGCGTATAGGGGCCAGTTTATTTTATATAATGAGTCATTTATTTAAATTCAAACCAGTATTTTTTCTGCAAACAATACGTCTCTAATTTCAGCCTTTGAAAATAAAGTGTTTTTCTTCGATATTTTATTTCGCTTTTCAAATATGGATGTTTATCAAATATTTTTAAATTTAAAAAAGTAGTAGACATTAGAATAAATTTTTCTTACATTTGCTTACAATAATGTGTTGGGACCTCCTTATTTAAAAAATTCTGTGAGAGAGGAAGATAGAGAATGCTGGTTGATTGGTTTAAAGTAGCACTTCAAAACAGCGTGTGGTATTGGGAACGCAGTTTGCAATGTAAAGCCTCAATTAACAGAAGAGAGTGCGACATTTACTTTCCAAACTTTCACACCTTAACAACGTGAGGGCTTTCACCCTCGACAGATATAACGTGCTTAAATGACGGATCATTATTCGCTCCAGGACTCAAATAAGGATTCTATTCTTTTACATTAGAAGAGTCTGCTTTGATTTTTACCAGTGATCTTGAGAGGGAGAATGATACTTGTTATACGTGGGAAAAATAGCTCAAGATATACAGGATTTTTTTTAAAACTGATACTATTCAGAGCCTCCCGTAGTTTCAAAATTACTCATAGGGGTATTTAGAGCACTGTACAATGCAAAGGGGAATTTAAAAAAAAAAGAAAAAGAAAAGAAAAAGGAAAAATAATAACACGTACAAAATAACAGTGAAATAATAAATTTCATTTACAACACTTACTTCTTCGGCGAGGAATTTGACCACATTCACCAAGGATGACCTACCCTAATAACCTTGCGGGTCACTTCGGAAAACATTATAATCTCGCGGGCCGCATATAAAAATGTATATCTTTATATGTGATTTATATCTATTACAAACATTTATTGGAGTGAAAATTTAAAACAGAATGAACTGTTATTCACACTCTCTCTATAATTATCTTGTTCAAATTTTCAATCGTTAATAAAATGCATTTTAAAGCACTCAATTGAGCTGAAATTTAATATACACTATCGTTTGGGGTAACAATACGATAATTTAATTAAAATTAATTAAAATTAATTGACTGAAATTAATTATTTAAAGAATTACAGATACCAGCCACGTTGGCTTCATTTTTAGCGACATGAGTCAAATCTTTAAAAGATATTCTTTTCTCACTTTTCAAAGCTGAAAAGTTGAACTGAAATTTTATATATACGATTGTTTTGGATGACATGCGATACTTTAATGGTAATTAATAAAAACTAATTACTTCTTATAATGTCATTCTATCTTATGTATATACATATTTATATTTATAATTGCAACTATTTTATAAAAAGTAACTAAAATAATTTCTTTTTTGTTGATCTAAGTAGGAATTAACTTAAAATTTTTTTTTAATATTATTTGTTTTTTGTTTTCATTATTTTTCATGCATACAAACATAAATAACATTTTTATTTATTTTTTTAATAATAATGCAATGATTAAATAATGTTTAATTTATTTAATTAGTGAGATATTTGTATCAGTTTTTTTAACTTCTATTTATTTTATTTGGTTATTCTTACCAAGTTGCAAATGGAGAAGGTTAGTGCCTTCAAACAGTTTAACCCCACATATTCGGTCCTAAGTCCAAAATTGCTTTTTAACTCGCTCTAGGACCTTTTTTTTTAAATTTCTTTTAAAGATTCGATCTTCATGCTTTTCTTTTATATATATTTTTTTGGTTTTTCTTGTTATGCTCTTTATTCTAATTATTTACTATTTCTTGTTTTTGATATTTTATATATATTATATATATATATATATATACAGTTGACTCTCGCTAATTCAAATCTTCGATAATACGAACCTCTTGCTAATTCGAAGTACATGCTCAGTCCCTAGAAAAACTATTGATGTTTCGAACTAAAACAATACGCTTTGGAACACTCAATATTTCGAAGTAAAATCTGTGGCTGGCTAGATTACAATTCGAAGTTATTTTATAAAACTCTCGACAATTCGAACACTCCCTATCACGTACAGTCCTGTAGCAAACAGGTTGGAACTTACAAGTTTTGTGTTGCATTGTCTCTGCGAGTCTACCCTGTAGCGTAGCCCTTTTGATAACCATCTGTCTGCGTAGTATTGTAATGCGTAGGGTTGTGTATTTTGCGTCGGACTGACATGATGATGTATGCCTCATTTGTATGACGTATAGCATGTGGCCCCAAATAGGGCATGAGCCCGACTGGACCCTACCTTAAAGAACCAATGGTGTTGAGGACAGTGTCTGAGTGAACCGGGTGCGAAATGATTTTATTCCCAATGAGGAATGGAAGATAACAGATAACAGAATTTTTCGTCAAAAAAAAATTCATTATGTATAGTATGTGTGTATTATTTTAATAATTGTTTTCAATATATATAAATGTATTATTTTAATACAGGACATTTAACTTCTGTATAATATTTACACCGTATATATAATGTGTACTTTTTAAACACTTCAAAATAATTTTATATGTCTGTATTATTATTGTTTTATTACATAGTTTCAAGTTTAAATGTGTTAGAAAAATATTTCGTCGTGTATTTTGAGAGTTTTTTCTTACCCTCTTGATAATTCGAATTTTTTCATTGGTTCCTCCAACTTCGAATTATCGAGAGTCAACTGTATATGCAATGGAGTACTTAAAAATATTTTCTTTCTCGTAATCAAAATAATTTGGAAAGCACCATGACATAATAAATGTCTATCATGAAAGGAATCCTCTCAAACCGAAATGGAGCGACTTATTTTTTCAACAACGAAGAAAATTTCAGTGTTAAGGTATTGAGTTTTTTAGAAAAATCCTTGATAATTCATTGAATCCTTAATATTTTTGTAAAATGTAATCAAATTTAGTAGCTAATGAAAAAAGAGATTTTGAAAAAAAAAGGCACATGACTTAAGAATTCATAAACCACTTAAGAAAATTACTATATTATTTTAATGTGGTTAATTTATTTCTGTTAAGAAAAGTAAAATGTTTTTCGCAGCTTTAAACAAATTATAAGTATTCTGGTAAAATAAAACCGGAGAAAATCCTTTCAATTTGTTTTCGGAGTTTAATAGAAAAATACTTCTTTATCAAGACACAAAAATTATTAAAAAACTTATAATCATTAAACTGGTGGGTATTATCGGAAGCTAGCTAATTTAATTTCTGAAGTTGAAATTTCCAATTAGTTAAATAAATATGTCTGAACTACATAAGATTTTACATTAGCCTTTTTTTGTTTGCCTTTCACACACATTCGTTTTATTATTATGTATGCATTAGCATTTCCTTCGGTGTTTTAAGATTTATTTTTAAATTACATTATTATAAATGAAAGGCACTCTGAATCATCTTTTCATTTAAGCGCTGAAAAAAATTATTTCTCATTCTCCATATGAATGGTTCGTTTCCTCAATCTTGGCGTGAAATCTAATTTTATAAATAAAAAAAAAAATTGCACGCATTCATAGAATTCTTTTTTGAATTAACGCTTTAAAACTCATCCTTTGCAAATTAATTTATCTTTTTATAGATAGAAAAAGAATATTATAAAGCAGCAAATATCTTGTAAAGGAAAAAGCATCTCATTTGAGAAAAGCATTTTTTCGTTCATAGCTTTTAATTCAGTTTTTATTAGTGTATCAATTTAAATAAACAATTTAATGAGTTTTTAGAAAACAAAATTAAAATTAGAACTGTTAAGCACTAAAAATTATGTATATTAACAACTTATTAATATACATAATTTTATAAAATAATGCAATAAAACAGCATAAAAATGCTATTTAAACAGGCCTTTTTCTTCATTTATATTTATATTTGTGAACTAATTTATGTATCAAAACTAATAAGCCAGCTTAAAGTGATAAATAGATATACTCTAATCAGGAACGGGAGCTAATTTTTTTTGTGGCCCATTAAAATAGTCAGAAAATCCACTTTGAATTGACTTTTCTTTCCCGTGCGTGACCAAAGATTCATTTCGTATATTCCCTATTAGGAAAACAAGAATTCGTTTTTTTGGAAAACAAAGTACATGGAAAGTATTTCTGATAAGGTTAGAGATTATCTGCAGAGTTGTGACGGATCTATATGCGACCTTATGATTAATCCTCTTGGGGAAACTTTGAGGCTAGCTTTCGCGTTAATTCACAGCCATCCCTCAAGAAGAAACCTTGATTTGTTAATTAGTTTGACTATATAAAGTAAAAAAAAAAAAAAAGGTTTTGTAAATGTAAGATAGAAGGAGCAGGGGAACTGTTGCGGTGATTCGTAGGTGAGATTTATTTCCTTATCACAACGTGAGTTAAGGAAGGAGTTTGCTACTATAATAAATTAGTGGATTACGGTTAAAGAATCTATGATAGATTGAATTAGATTAAATTTTAAACAAATCACGTGCGCTTGTTTAACTAGAGTTGCTCACTTAGAATAGATTTCTCTCTTTATATATCACTCCTAGAGCTTTTTCTTGTAGTTTCACTTGTGGTTGATTAGTGTTTTTGAATAGTAATAAAATAATAATTATTATGGAAGTTTCTGGTGATGCTTTGTTCCCCCCACACTCTTAGTTAGGGAAGACGGTGAAGGAGCGACTTCAAGTAGGTTACGCTCACAGAGTTCGGAGGACGAAGTCACAAGAAGACTTACAGACTGAGAAAATTGAGCCGAAATTAAATTTATTCCATTATACTACTGTGGTGAATATACTGCTGCGCGTGTGTGTGTTATAACATAATAATAATAATAATAATAATAATATTCTGGAGTCCTAGAATTTTCTTTTCCTGGATTTATTGGTAACAGTAACTTTCAACAATAAACATAACAATCTTTAACAAATTAAACCATTACATTAATAAGACTGAAACTAAAGAGAATTCTAATATTCAAGAAAAAATCCTAGTAAACAATGGCACCTGGATGCCGAAGCCAAGAAAAAAAAGAGTCCTATTTAAAATATACGAGTAAACAACAGCATGTCTAGTTATGCTGAAGCCAAGTTGTGACGGGTGCTTACGCGTTTCACTAACCTTCTCTCGAATTCTTTAAAATGTTTTATTTATTTCAACCAATCTCCTCCGAGAGCCAAAAAGTGTGACTTATGCAAACGAGATATTTTCGGGTTTAGCGAGTTCGAAAAGGATATAAAAGAGAGAAATGAAATGAAGAGAAAAAGGGATTTTGAGAGAGTAGTTTTTCTAGTGGAAATATATTCGTCGGGAGAAGTCTATTGAAAAGTATTCATTAAATCGGTTCGGGACGGAACTGAGAGATAGCTGAGATTGAAGTCGCTCATTAAAGCAATCCAGATATAGAAGAACCTGCCTTAAGAAAAGGTATCAGGTCAGTTGTTTTCATAAATTAAATATAAATGTGTAGCTTGATTGTACGCGTCGTTCTCCGTGGATTCAGTTAGGATTCCGTCGTTCATAATCGAATTCTTCTCTTACTCCACTGTGTTTTGTTGATCTTAAGGTTTGAATAGTATTTGTGTAATCTCTCAATTAAGAAAGGTCAATAAATAAGATTGATTTATTAAATAAGTTGTAATTAATAATGAATTCAACACATTCAGATTTAGATAATACAAGAAGGGGAGTTAATAATCTTAGGGGTAGTGATAGACTACGACAAAGTTCAAGATTCAACTGAGACAGAATCCGTTACATATGGTTTCTATCGAGATAGACCACTGGGTTCTGAGCGGGGTGTCAACCACGCTCCACCCATTCAGACCACCCGGTCCATAATTTACAACAACTACTGTTAATGATACATCAATTGTGCAACTTATTAACTTACAATCAGATCACAGAGTAATGAAAATGTTTAATGCTATGATATTAATTGAATTTACAAATCTTTGTCTGTATTGAAAATTTTCCATGTAGGAAAAGAAGCATGCTGGGAAGATGCTCTTGACATTTGGATCGACATATAATTGTGAGCAAAGTGTTTTTTGCATGAATATCAACAAGAATAAATGTGGGAATTGATTCCTCAGTTCTCCACCAGAATGCAGCACCTTCGCCCCTGATAACCCCTGCAGCCGCAGATCACAAAGACAGAAGGTTGGACCGGAAACTCTCGCATAGGAGAGACGTCTAACCGAGGCTCTCGAGGAGAGACAAACTGCTAATTGTCTGATCGCGAGTAGGCGACCAGATATACCATAAACATACGCGAGTGCTGTTTATAGATGGATGAACTCTCTATAACTCTGGAAAACGGAACTGTACCTTTCTTTGTAAATATTTCATTCATGAACTTGTCATTCCTCATCTCGACAAAATAAACGGATATTCTGTTATTCAAGTGGTGTGTTTGTGTAAACCAACCTAGCACACCCCACATAAATGTTGATGCAAATTTGCCGACATTAAGTTGTAGGCTCTCATGAGAATTTCAACAAACAATGTAACTCCCGATTTTAAGGCGATATGGTACCATCTTCAAAATTTTTTTTATTTTTAATTTTTGATATTTGGTTTTAATTGTATATTATAAAGTTTAATATTTAATAATGATTCCATACAAAATTTTTTTAATTTGTTGCAAAATGTTTGTAAAATTAAAATTTTTTTTGCTTTTTAAAACATTTTTTAAATCCCTAAGGCTTTTTTAAATATATCTCTTTTCTTTCAAAACTTTTTTCCATGTACCTTATAATATACTACATAAAACTGTGCATGGGTTTCTTTCTGCTGCTGTTCTTTAATTTTTAATTAATTTTTTTATAGTTACACTTCCAAAAATTCCCAAAAAAACATTAATTTTGATTTTGAAATTTTTTAGAAAAAGTACTAAACATGTTAGAGCTAATTCCATGCACAGTTTTACAAAACATACGTTTCAGAACATGTATAAAAAATTTCAAACCCATACTTCAATTATCATAAAAGCCTTAGGGTTTTGAATAACAGTATATGTACAAAAATTCAACATGGAGAAATATGAGTTTGAAGTTTTCATTCCATGAATAGCATGATATAATATTCATCGAATAGTCTGAAACTTTTATGAAATGTTAATTAGCTTATTTAAAACTACTTACCATAAAAAATTGCACAATGTAGAACAATTAAACAGTATACTGCCATAATGAATATATAGAAAAAAACGAATGAAAGATCAATATTTCATAAAACTTTATCTTAATAATTATAAAAAAAATAAATACACACACTTCAGAGCTAATTCCATACTCAGAGCTAATGCACAACATGTACAAAAAATGTTTATGCCTTTATTTTTTATTTCCATGATTTTAAAAGCCTTCGCATGTTAAATATTGTACACAAATAAAAGCAAAATCAAATAGCAATTTATAGGTAATATACATCAAAATCTAAGAACTGTACATGTGCATTTGTTTAAATAAATATCTTAAAATATTTTAGCAATAAAAGTGTTGAATCTCGCACACATGGGATATATATATATCACCAAAAACAAATATATAAAAGCGGGAGAGTTTTTCTATTCTTGAGAATTAGATTTTTAATTATCTGAGTTATCAAAATGAGATTTAATATTTGTGCTTTGGGAGAATCTGTTTTAAAGTTTTAATTTCATTCATAATAATATCATAAAAAGCACGCACAACTTTTAAATCTTGACCAAATCCATTTGATCTTCCAGTAAATAATTCACAAACTAGAATTTTTGCACGAATTGCACAATTCTTTCTTAAAATGATTTATTACTGCATATATAATGTCAATCTCATTGATGCGCATTAGAAAAATAATTAATTCATTTTTTATCAGGCTCTTTTCTAGCAGATAATCTGAAATGTAGGCGTGGTAATTGCTGTTTAGCATCAAACATTGCTCCATTACTTAATGAAAAATGCAGGTAAAGCTTTGAAATTTTGCAGGCATATTTATAAAGATTCGGGGGTATAAAATAAGCCAATAAAATTTTTTTCGACAGCTTAATGATTTTTAGGGTACCATATCGCCTTAAAAAAATTTGTATAAAAGTGTGATAGAATACATTTGTGTGTATCATTAAGTTGATTATAAAATAAAATATATGCTTGCCCGTAAATGATATGAGTAATAATAAAAAACACAATAAAGGCCTTTTTCGGCATTCTGGACAATTAGGCGCTGTGTGCGCTGTGGCAATTTGGAAAGGGTCCCTTGCCATTCCAATAGAATCGTGCTCTTGTCAATATTGCATGGCCTATGAAGAATGCTATTTACTGAAATGCATGTTAAGAAATTGGGATGACCTGCTTAAGGTTTCCGACTACCCTAAAATTGTGAATTTTGTCAAAAATTGACAATTTTTTTTATGATTTTATTTTATAAACCATCTTATTAGTTTTATAAAAATAACAAGTTTATTATGTTCCGTTCATTAGAACACAAACTACAAGTGTTTTAGTAAAAGCAGATGCCATTACTTTAAGCAAGATGTCATACTTTAAAGCGCGTTTTACTCGAAATGTGCTTTTTTTAAATGTTCAAACAGGGACTAGGAATTTCTAAAACAGGTTTGAAAAAAATTAAACTGAAATTTTTTGTGTATGTTCTGTATAATAGTAGAATTGTTTTAACCTTCAGATGTATCAATCACTGTTTTATTGCAAAATTTACTGTCTCTTATGTTAATATAATCACTGTTATTTTAAGCAATTTCATTTAATAACTAAGATAAAGTGCTCTAGTTTTTGTAAAAATGAAAATATCTCTTATCCTGAAGGTCATGTTAAAAATGAATAACATACACATCAGATTGATTCAGAGATAGCAACACATCAGATTTGAAAAACTGAAAATTTGTTCATAAACTATTGGTACAGAATGGGCCCCGTTTATGTTATTTTTTGTAAATTTTTACTAAGTTTTCTCCATTTTAGTAATAATAATTTTTTTAATGTTCTTAATTTTAGCATATTTTTCTTAAAATGTACCAAACAAATCTAAAAACCACAAAAAATCCCCATAACTCTATTTTTTGAAAAAAAAGTTGTCGCAAGTAGTCGAATACCTTAAAGCCCAAATAAGAATCTTTTAATATATCTGTGGGATGAAACAGAACGTAGATTACGAGTTTGACTACGATGCTTCAAGAACTGATCTGTGATTTGCAAGACGCGAAATTCGTTCATTAACTTTCCAGAAGATAGAAGATAGCCTTCCTCACAAAGTGGCAATTCTTATAGAGCAAAAATTGGACCAAACTTACAGTAATTTTTGATTTATATCTGAGAGGCATACGCAAAACATATAAGTGTCTGGATACTTTTGATCATGTTGTGTATACACGTTGTGCCAGTGAAATATAGTTTGGTGTTTCAAAAATTACAAACTATTTAAAGAAAAAAGAATACTACAATAAAAAAAAACCCAACAAGAAGCATAATAATAATGCTTCGAAAGAGCCTTCAGATAATGACCCTCATTATTTGAATAACTGTTCCAATGTTTAAAAGTATTAAGACGAAGTTTAGTGATGCAACCACTCTTTTACAGCATTATGAAGTGTTTGCTTGCAGTTGACGTGGTGACCTTTCAGATCTCTAATTAAGAATCTCTGTGGCGGTGGTATCTATGTAAGCCAGTAACAACCTCCGTACTAAGATGATCATTTCAGTATAGTGGTTTTGTTATGTGCTTACGGAATGGAAGGTACCGAGATCGAATTCGTCTTCTTTGGAGATCCTGGGAATTTCGAACAACCGCAACCTTCGCGCAGCAGTCGGGGCGCCATTTATCTACCACAAATGCAATCAAATGCGTCAGACACATGACGCAATCAACAAAGCCGTCTCACACAAGACGCAATCAACAAAGCCATCTTGCACGAATGACGCAACCAACAAAGCCGTCTCGCACAAATGACGCAACCTTCAAGCCGTCACACCTAGTGACGCAACAGCTTACACGCCACCATAACAATCATATCATTTGTTCGCCTTACCGACTCTCTGGTAGGGGAGTGTGTGGAGGTGGCACCTATATAAGTCAGTAACAATCTCCGTTCTAATTTAATCATTTTAGTATAGTGGTTTTGTTATGTGCTTACAGAACGGAAGGTACCGAGATCGAATCTCCTTCAGTCTTAACATAACTTAAAGGCGATAAATCCGGACCCCAATAGCAATATCATTAGACTCTTTGTCACATAATGTCTAAAAGATAATAATTCATATTTACAGAAAATATTTTTAAGAGTCTCAGCAGGTTAATATAAACGTATTGTATATCTTATTTTTAGAGTAAAGAAACTACCTTCTTAAAATAAGTATCAAGGCTATAGATGCGAGTTTTAATGAGATAGAATTTGAAAAATGCGAAAAATAATGCAATGTATTCATTCGAAACACAAAATGAAACACGCTATAAGTATTTTTGTTCCTAAACAGCATGCAAATGAATTATGTTTTGTTGGAAATAATAAATTAGGCTAACTGTGCAATTATTTTTATCTTACCCATTTAATGCTAAAAATTTGCTGTAGTCAACTTCTTTTACGACGGAGCAGCGCATAAAAGTAAACACTACCTTGTTTGTTTCAAATGCAATAGCTTTAATATTTGTTTACATTTCGCTGCGCTCATAATGGTATAACGCGTTGAAGACAAGGCACTAGTGTATGTATAGATTTTCAAAAATAAATAAGTACATTTCAAAGGATATTTTTCAGAGGGCGTTCTCTTTATTTATTAAGATATTCATTTGTGTGTGTGATGCTTTTAATAATTCAGATTTTCGTTAACTTATTAAATACTTTTATAAATCATCGATGTTATTTTACATTTGATTTATTTGATTTTGCAATTGTAGAATTTTGATTAAAAACGAGGAAAAGCTGAATTACTTACGACATCTAAAACGTACTATGGGCTTAAATACACTCATGGACAAAAAAATTAACACTGATTTTCCGTGTGTAGTATTTCTGGTTTTCATATACGTATATTTTTTAGCTTTCAATTGACTTTTACTCAACACTTTGTGACGGATCTATACGCGTTTCTACTAATTTCTTCTTTTCCCTTTAAATCAAAATATTTATTTCATCCAACCTTCATCGAGAAACCAAACGTGATTTATGTAAATGAGGAATATTATATAAATTCAGTTTTCGCGAGTTGAAAAGGAGTGAAGTAAGAGATCAAGTTAAGGTAAATGAAGTAAAGTGACGCAAGTGAGCTGTCGACACGTAGTTGTTGACAAGTTAAGTGAAGTTGATACGTTTGATATGTGCAAGAAGAAGTGGTTAGTAAAGATTGAAAAGCAGTCGAATTAAAGATTAAAGAGCGTGGAGCCATCGTCAGTTGATCAAGCAAAAGAAGTGCCTGAAATTTCCCGTGAAGGATCCGAAGTATTAGGGATCCAGGTATTGTACCTTTGATTAAGTAAAAGCGGAATAGTAGTGTGCGACGTAGTTGTAAATGAGCGTAATTAAGCCGTCTTAGATTCAGTTGAGGTTCTGTAATATTATCCCAGCATTAGAATACCTCACCTCTGCACTCTACCATTGTTATACACTTTAATTAGAATTGTGTTGTGTTTCTTCATAATCAGTAAAAAGAATAAATAATTCAAATTAGATTGGCATAATGTCTGTGGATTATTTAGTTCCTCGTACACATTTAGCCGGGTTTACAGATAGACAGGAGGGCTCGAATGTAAGGGGTAACTACAGGTTACCACAACTTCTAAAAAGATATCAAATTTTCTACATACTTAACTTAGTTGTTGATTTAAAACATCTCTAATTATCACTTTATGTCAATCTTATCATAATATAACCATCTTGATAAATTTTTTTATTAAATTAAAAAAAAAAAACATGGGCCCAGAATAAATTACAGACTAACGTGATCTTAAAACTTTTTTCGCACAACCTACCAAAGCAAATCTCTCTGCCAGAATGATGGAGGACTCATATAATTTCACTTCATTTTTTTCCCACCATCGTAATCATTCCATCCTTCATACATTGCTTCCCACTACCAAGTCTTTGTTTCGGCATTCATGGGCCTTCCGTATGATTAATAATGCACTAAAGAGACCAATGCAGTGTATGATCCATTATGATCAGATTATTAAAAAAACTGACGGTGATCAAGTATTTGTCATGATTCTTTTTTTACATCCCCCCTCCCTTTTTTTTTTGTCTTCGAAAGATTAGCATGGGGAGATGAAGGATGAGTAAAGAAATGACTCAAGAAATTGAGTTTGGGGCTTGGTGTTTTCTTTAATTAAATTTTAAATTTTGTTTTTTGGTTGAAAAATACGTTTAAGTGCTTTATTTGATAGCTTGCTGTCGTTTTTCATTCGTTTGAGCTGTCATGTACAGTCTGCGGTTGGGTATTTGAGTAAGGTGTAACAGCATACTTGATTTTTGACTGTTTGGGCAATCTAAGTTACAAAGTGTGTTTTAATAAAAGAACATATGAATATTATCATATTTTAATGCATGATTTAAATACTAAATTTTGCTTAAAGCTGGCACAATGTTTCAAATTATTTGTTGTATGTAAGGACCATTATCCGTTTTGTAGTGCATCAAGTATACAGACCTACAATTTCTTTCTACAAGATTTTACAGACAAATTCTATAAAAGTTCAGGAGTTCAGGGGACAGTCAAGCCTTATCTTATTTCATTATCTTAAGGTATCCGACTACTTGCGAGAAATTTTCTTAAAAAAATTGAGATATAGGGATTATATGAACATATGGATATTATAATACTTTAATGCATGATTTGAATACTAAATTTTGCTTAAAGCTGGCACAATGTTTCAAATTATTAGTTGTATGTAAGGACCATTATCCGTTTTCTATTTCCATCAAGTACACAGACATACAATTTCTTTCTACAAGATTTCACAGACAAATTCTATAAAAGTTTAAGAGTTCAGGGAGGGGACAGTAAAGCCTTATCTTATTTCATTATCTTAAGGTATCCGACTACTTGCGACAACTTTTTCTTAAAAAAATGGAGATATAGGGATTTTTTTTGCTGCTATTAGATTTGTTTAGTAAATTTTAAGGCATATATGTTAAAATTAAGAAGAGAAAAAGAAATTATCATTACTAAAATGAGAATAAATGGGTAAAAATTTGCAAAAAATAACGTAAACGTGGCCCATTCAAAAGTTTACGAACAAATTTTCAGTTTTTCAATTCTGGTGTGTTGCTACGCTATTCATTTTTGAAATGACCTTCAAGATGCGAGATATTTTAATTTTTACAAAAACTAGAGCACTTTACCTTAGTTATTATATGAAATTGCTTAAAATAGCAGTGATTATATTCCCGTAAGGGACTGTATATTTTGTAATAAAACAGTGATTGATAAACCTGATAGTTAAAGCACTTGTACTATTATGCAGAACATACACAAAAAATTTCAACTAATTATTTTTAAAACCTTCTTTTAGTAATCGTTGGCCCCGTTTGAGTATTTAAAAAAACACACACATTTCGAGTAAATTTAATTAAAGTATGACATCTTGCTTAAAGTAATGGCATTTGCTTTTACTAAAACACTTATAGTTTTTGTTCTAGTGAGCGGGAAATAATAAACTTGGTATTTTAATAAATCTAACAAGATGGCCTATAAAATAAATGTGTCAATTTTTTTGGCAAAATTCACAATGTTAGGGTAGTCGGTTACCTTTAATAGGAAAAAATTCACTCGAATAAACACTTTATTATGTTTAAAAATTAAGAGTTACTCAAAGTGAAACATTTTAAATGTGGCGATGTTTTTGTGAGCTGAGAGTGGCAGTTTCAAATGGAACTTAAGAAGCTGAGCTTGATGTGCGTTGATCGATTATTCATTAAACTCGCTCTTCGAAACAAAATGGAATTCGTGGCCGGAGTGTCGTGGTTTCAAGTCCTGATGACACCGAAGACCCACCGAATAAAGAGTGTCGAGCTACGTTAAATCTCTCGAGGCTCCATGTTCTATAGGCTTGTGTGGTAGTAAGGAGAAGCAGTACCAGCTTCGGAACCGTCCTCTAACTTGACCGGCGTTTAAAATGGCGAGGCCCTTTGCCAATAGCCCTCGTGTTGCTTTATAGTGTGATGCTTTCTCACTGGTGACGATACTCGTAATTTAGAGTCACGATCAATTGACGAAGGCGAAACCTGAGATGTGTGATCCCCGTTCTCCAAACATCCCCACCATAGTAAAGTGAATTTTGAGCCTCGATTGTTCCAGAACATGGCATTAACTTCTCCGTGACAAGGCCTTAATAGGATCAGGATTCAAGTCTACGACTCCAAAGAAGTAACATCGATCATGTGTTGGCGAGGAAGGAGAGGGTAGCTAACTCCCGGCTAACGCGGGCACAACCTGATCTGGAAGAGTGTTTATTCACATCGTACTATAAAACAACAATTAGGCTATCAATGAGAGACCTCGTAACTATGCACCTCGGTCAAATGGTAAGAAAGACACTTGTACTGGTACCCTTCTCTCTAAACTACCACACCACGCCAACGGGAGGAATTTGAGTCTTGACACATTTAAAGCGCGTCATCTCTACACGGAGGGTTTTCAAAGGCACTGATGCTTGAACTCATGACACGCCAGCCACGAATTTGTAACCATAACACCTAGGCTACAGCTGCCACTTGATGTGAAAGAAAATTTTTAAAAAAAATCCCTATTTAGCTGATTGTAAAAGACAGCTAGTTAGAAGCCTCAGGCTGCCACTCCAGAGTGTATTTTTTCCCTTTAGTAATATGTTTTCGTTGCTCAAATATCCCAATGGAATCACATTTCTTTCGTCCTTTTTATTCTTATTAACTAAATTCTTGAGGAAAAAATTAAGAAAGGAATGTATAATGGTATTATGAGTGACTAATTACAATACCTTAATGCCTACTTTTCTATTTACTAATTAACTCTTTGTAATGACTTCCAAATGTTTTTTTTTTGTTTTGAATCTTTGTTCACAGAATGTTACTATATTTTAAAATTATTATTATTATTATTTTGGAAATGAACTCAACTTTTTTTACCCATTTTTTTAAACTCACGAGTCATTAACTGTTTGCAAAATTTAATATTAGCAAAAATGCTGTCCATAATACTGGCTTTCCTTAGTTTAAATTTAAAAGAAATTATTTTTTTTTATCATTGCCTAAAGAAATTTTTTTTAAGATCTATCTTAATATAAAGAGATTAAGAATTAGATTTTATCCAAAATATACAAATGATTCTTCAGCAGCATTTTAAATAGCTGTAATTACTGCGGCAGAATGATTTGTATAAAAATATAAGAAATAATAAAATAAGATTCTGAAATAAATTTATTGATAGATAGTGGGCTAATTTTAATTATAATACTTTTTCAATTCCGATAGTTAAAAATGTTACTCTAAAAATTATAGTCATGAAAAAAGCACACAAAAACAATAGTTTTTTTAAAAAAATTAAATTGTGAAATATACCACACACAACCTCACCGATTAGAAAATTAATCAATATACATTAAAAAATACTGTTCATAAATTTGTCTCTCTTTATTTTGAAAAAACTTAATATTTTAAACACACGAATCGGGCTAAGTATTTTAAGGTTACTACAAGCAAAAAAGTTATTTATGAGCAGTTAAAGATAATCATTTGTTCACGTTTATTTCAAAAAAGTTAATCACAAAAAAAAAAAAAAAAAAAAAAAAAATTATAAATTCTATTTTAATCATTAGATAAATTGCTAATCCATTAAAATGCACAATTTGTCAATTGAAAAGATTCATCTCCTTAAAGCTTCGTTTAAACTTAAATTATGCACAATGGAATATTAAAAGATATCCAAAAAAAGAGTAATAACTAATATTAAAAATAATCGTTTTCTGTATTATCGTAATCATAATAAACTATTTTACGCACAATTCAATAAAAATTTTGTACTTATTTACTTTTAATCATTGTGTGTTTTATGTTGTGCATAATATTGCGTGCCATACATGCATAATGTGCATGTTTTGTGTCGTGCATGTGTGATCGGGTTTTGTGGATTTTTCTATCAGTTTAAAGAGAAAAACAGTTTTTTAGCAGCAAGAAAAATTTATTGTTAAAAAAAAGTCCTTAAAATATAGCACTGTTAATCCCAGAAGGTTTTCACACCTTCTACAGCACTCTGACACAACACTCAGTGTCCAAAAATAGAAGTACGTAATGTTCAAGATTATCTACAAGCAACCTCTTGTCCTCTTCAACAGCCGAAGTAATACTGACTCAGTTACCGCAAGCGACTGCTGTTTATAATTTGCGCGGTTGCATTCCTGCTATTTCTCGAAAAGCTCTTTTACGTCATACATCGTGAAGTTACAGATTTCTTCAGAAATTTCCAGATGCATCCATACGGTTGCGAAGTAGCCAAAAATATTGCCAACTTGGCTGTATCGCTAATATTTCATCAAGTTTCCATTGAATCACCATTATAATGTAAGGGTAAATATTATAATTTTTATATAAAATAAATATAACAGAAACTAATATTTACGCATTAAACATCCAGATAAAAATTATTTAGACTATTTTAGGATGAAATTAAATATTAATTACTCTGAATACGTAACAGTATCCACTATACAAATAAATATGAAACCTTTCCTTTGTTTTGATTAATTCATTAGAGTTTATCTTTCTTTATACTTAATTCAAACCTATATGTGATACTTCGGCTCATAAATCTGGTCGTTTATTCAGTAAAACCTGTTTTTGTGTGGTAGATAGGGACTGCATAAAAAAGCCGCACCAAAAAATATTCGAAAATTTCATAAATTCTTATATATTACAAACTTTGTTGAAATTCTACAGAAAAAAAAAATTATGCGGTGGAGAGGGACCGCATAACAAAAGTCGCACTTAGAAAATACGTCAATTTTTTACAAAATTTATAAAAAAAGAAATTATTTATTTCAAACAAAATAAATAATTAAATTACGAATAGAAACATTTCTAAAAGATTTAATTTCTCATTGTATATGTATACAATGAAAAATTGGTAGGAGTAGTTTTCAAAATTCACACACATAATGCACTGCTATTCATCTTAATTCAAAGCGCGCAACTTCCTGAAATGAATTAGTTCAAAATCACTTTCATCACTTGAAAATACAATTTCAATTGATTTATTTTTTGGCACCGTAAAGTAAGTGATAAGTTTATAAGACGATGGTCGTTTGGTCAGTTGCTTGTCAACGTCACTATAAACAAATATTCATGATAATGATTGAAGCTATTTTTGGAATTTCAAACTCCTTTCGAAATTGGTACCAATTTTAAGAAAATGGTTTTCAGATTTGTTGGGAAAGTGGATGGAGCCCTGCATATATTTTATTCGTTCTCAAAGAATACCATTCTTCTTGTCTGTCTTCATAATCTATCAAATTATTGATAATGTCACTGTTACTGAAAGTTTCGTCCTCAATCAAGGGCGTGCTTCTAGCGAGTTGAGATAAAGTAAATGAACGTGCATTGTCGATAGACTGTTTATAACAAATGAATAAAGTGTCTTGAAGTGTATATCTGTACATTGATAGAAATTATTACAAGGGCTCAAAAGTCGTTGAAATTCATACACAACATAAAATAAGATATCAATCATTGACATGGCCAAGTAATTTTAGCGCGTTTTTCACATGTTGTATTTTACAATAATGCAACTAATAAACTTTTTACTAACAGAAAGTAGTACTGTACCACTCCTCTAAATGTACTACTATTGATCTGAGAAGAAAAAATTCTGGGAAAATTTTGTGGAAAACTCGCGAAAATTTTATGGAAAACTCAGGAAATTTCTGTGGAAAACTCGTGAAAATTTGAGGAAAATTTTGAGGAAAATTTGCGAAAATTTTGCGTAAACTCAATAAAATATTGTGTAAACTCAGTAAAATTTGGGATAAATTTGGTAAAATCCCGAGATATTCAGGAAAATCTTGTGGAAAATTCGGAAAACTCCATGGAAACTCGGGAAAATTTGAAATATTTTATGGAAAATTTGGTACGATTTTGTTGAAAACTAGGCAAAATTTGAGAAAATTTTGTTATAATCTAGCGAAATTCAGAAAAATTTGTAGGAAAATTCGGGAAAACTATGGGAAAATTTAAATATGATTCGGCTCATCTAGGGCACAAATGCGACCAAATGCCGAAACCCGAGGTCAATTGGTTGCTTATTGGGTGAGAAAAATGTACGACAAAATATGGAACGAAGACGAAGACGAAATTTGCGTCCTAATAGCGCTTTTGTTCCACTACGTGAAAAACGCGCTAAAAATCGTACTAAAATAAAATCGCTTAAAAAAGGACCGCGCAAAAACAAGTTATGTATATTGCTTTAATGACTGAATGCATAGCTGGATACGTTTTTATTTTCGTTAACAATAGCTGGGGGGGGGTACCCACCCCCTTTCTGCCCAAAGGTGGACCAACCCCCATAGTAAAAATTATACAGCTGTTCATCTCTGAAGCTGATCATTTAACACTTCATTGATAGTCCTCAGGTTTTGATGAATCTGCAGCTCTTGCAGCTTTCTGGAAAGTTGAATACTTATTTCCGTCAATTGTTAATGACTCATCGTATGAGACAACGCCTTTCTCCTGCAACGATTCTAGTACAGGCAATCGTTGCGATATTTTTCAGCAAGAGCTTGCAATAATGTACTCTTATAACCGTATTGGCGACATTATTTAAAAAGAAGCATATGGTTTGCAATTCAGCGCGTAAGACACATGCGAAATCGGGGTTTCCAGTCCGCTGAGTTATCTTGAGAGTTGGCATTGTTAAGATAGTACGTAAAAAATTTATTACAGCATCACGAAACCCATTTTTTATACGTAGAAAGATAAAATTCTGTTCTCTTAAACTAAAAATAAAATCATCTTTCAAATCTAAAAGATTATATAATCAATTTTCTATCCGAAAGATTAATAAACAATATAAAGTAAAAATACAAAATATTGGCTTAAGAGAATACAAAATAATTGTTTAATATCTCAGATCATTAATAAATTCTGAAGGAGAGAGATATTTCTTTTTAAAACAACTTAATCTGAAATATGCATCAGGGACTTAAATTATTATCTATTAAATATTTATTTAGTGGCAGATATACTATCTTAAGAACGATTTGGAAATGTTATTTCGTCTACAAATACATTGGTTCTTTCTGAAAAAATTCGTATAAAATTAATTAATAGGTTCAAAATTAATTTAAAGTATTAACACAACAAATAAAACATGTTTTAAATTGATAGAAATTCTTAAAATTTTTAAATTCAAACAGTAGATAAGATTAGGCATAATCTGCGATATTTTTACATTGTAATAATTCAAACATCTTATTCGGTTTATTGTACAAAAATGCTAGAATAAGTTTAGAATGCTTTTCTAAGAAGAAAAAAAAAATTGAGAAGAAGCTTTGAGACTAATTAAAAAGGAACCTTACATACGATATGCTTAAAAATATAAATAAAAAATGGAATGTATTAACTCAAAATTAAGTCAATATCTCCGTTTGAAATTAAACTGCATTTTTAAAGCCCGTGGTAATTATAGAATAAATAATCCGTTTTCTCAAGAGGTCTTAATTAATAAACTTAACGCATAAATAAACCTTTAATAAAAACGTTGCTTTAATTTAAAATTTTTCCCTTTTTAAAATGAATAATTAAGATCGCATTCCTTTATGCGACAGGTAAAATTGATAGTTTTTAAATATTGTATTCAATTAATACTTTAATGAAGCAACATTTCAGCGTGTTTGCTAAGGCATATTAAAGAATATTTTGAGATTTTTCATAATTACGCTTGTAGAAAAAATATTGTAAAATAATGTTCAAATGCAGATGTAAGAAAATGTATAATTTGATTACAATTTTTATTTATTCTCGCTGATGTATATATATTTACGTTGAATTCAAATTTCAAATTTAAAAAAAAAATCCAAATTTTATTAGCAAAGAATAAAAGTATATAATAAAGCACTAAAAACATTATTCACTAAATTTCAAATTTTCAGTTTAAAAAAATCTGCAATAAAAAATCCATTAAAAAATATTATAAATTTTTAAATTTTTTAAAAATTTAGTTTGATTAACGCTTATGTAGATAAGGTCTAACGCTAAAGGTGTTTTCAGTGACTGAAAAAGTAACACCCTATTGTGAAATATTTATGATTAATATTACGAAAAAAATAATAAATAACACTTTTGAATATAATTATGATATTAGTCTTTTGACCCAATAATCAAAAAGAAAAAAAGGGATGGTAAAAAAAAAGAAATAATAAATTAAATTACTTTAAGTTTGCAGTTACGCGCAATTAGATATATGAAAAAAAAAATGAAAGCTGTAAAAAACAGAATGAGTATTTATTATAACATCTTACTGTTAATGCAACAGGAGAGTATGGGTGTGACGAACCTCGTAATTTTGACCCATGATCAAGTGACGAGGACGACAAACACCCCCCCCCCTCCTTCTCGAAACTTCCACACCATGCCACCTGGAGGACTTTGGGACTCGATAAATTTTTCGCGCATCATCCGTCTACTCGGCGGGTCTTCAGTAGGGCACGCCATCACGACAAGCCGGCTTCAAATCCACGACTATAATCCCTTGGCTCCTACAGCCTTATCCGCTTGAAATATGCCTGGTTGTAAATTTTACTACAATCGCTTCATGAAAAACGAATATTATCAGAATGATATGTGCATATAAAAAAATTTCCTGGTGTATTTTTCCGTAATAGATTAACACTTGAAACTTATGCCTTTTGAAGTGAATTTTCCTTCTACATATTCAACCTCAGATTTCAGTCATAATCCTAAAAATACTTGTTAAAACTTGTTATTTTCCACCTATTCCACTACTAATATATTTCTCACAATCTTGAATAATAAATATTCTTAATAGTTTCATTCCATTAAGTTTATATTCTTTTACCGCTGACTAAGCTGAATTGTAATAATTTCCGTATATTTCTGCTTATATACAAGGTGATTCAAAACTTTTCGTTCAAATTGTGTGAGGATGTAGGGAATACACCAGGAAACCGATATCACATAGGAAAGTATGACCTTAAATGTACGCGTGTGTATGTAGAGAGTTATGCATCTATTTAAAAAGTATAAAGCTCAGTATACCACTCCTGCTGTCGTCATCAGTTCTAAGTTTTGTCCCACTGGACAAACTTAGAAAACTCCTACTTCTCATTTTTATAACTCATCCATCATCGGACCAATCATCGAGCATTCTCTTAGCTTTCACTGAAGTCAAAATTTCAGGAATATCACGTCAAGAAGACTATCTTAAGCCACGCCTCGCGGAACTCCTCGCAACAACCAATAGCCTGTATGCCACTCCTCAGACTGAAATTCCACCAAACGTCGTCTCCCTCATGAAAAACTATCATGATATGGGATTGAGGACTGTGTTTACAGTCCAAATTCCCAAAGATAAACTGCTATCAACTGCTGTATTCATTGTACGAGCTGGCATACTAGAGAATTACGAAAATCCTTTGTGCTATGGGCTGGAGCCCCATCATTTTGAAACCTCATATCTTGGCGGATATGCTCAGGAACACACACCAGAAAAGTCGGTGACACTGTCTCGAGAAAGATTAGAGATTTTCGGCCGTGCAATAGAGGCGGTAGCAAACAAGGTCCCAAAGAATAGTCACCAATGATTCCAACCCATTCACGTACTGCAAAACTATGTTGCGCAGCGTGACTTCTTGTACTATACGAATTGTTGTTAGCCCACACACAAAGGTGAATTGTATGTATTGAACACGCCTTCACTACTGAATGACGTTTCTAATGTAAAAAGGACAGAAGCTGGAAAACTAGGGTCTTTGACACTTTTCTGCATGAACCGTTGTGCAATTATCACACGTTTTGGATAATCGTTAGGCTGCAGTAACTGCACCCTTTGCAGATGGTAAAGATTCCTACCCTGCTCGTGCACTTTCCACCACACTGCTGACTGACAGACCCTAAGCAGCGGAGCAATATCTCATATGCTGTTCTTCGGATTATTTTTAAGGGACTGTATGCGTTGAACACGTCTTTACGACTGTGTGTGAATGACGTTTCATCTGTAAAAAGAACAGAAGCTGGAAAGTCGACACCTTTCTTCATGAATCATTGTGAAATTTCCACACGCTTTGTATAATCGTTAGGCTGCATGCTTTGCAGATGATAAAGATTCACACCCGGCTCGTGCATTATCCACCACACTGCTGACTGACAGACCCCAAGCTGCTGAGCAATATCTCATGTGTGCTGTTATTCGTAGTATCTTCAAAAGACTATATGACTCTTTCTTTGACTTTGACAGTCCACTTCAGTCGTCTTTCCTCTGTGTCACGTATGTTGCTGCACAGTGAACCATGCTTGCAGATTACAATGCATATGTGAAGACATTTGGTGCTGTCGTATTCTTCTGTCATGGTACCGGTTTTCGTAAACTTGCCTAGCTCGGCGATCTCTTTCATTTGTTGCCCTATATATGAGATTCATATTCGCTAGCTCTTGATTCGTAAAACGATTAATCTCATCACTAGTAAGCCAGCTCGTACACTGATGGCAACAGGAGTGTTCGGCCGAGCTTTATACTGGTTATATATGCAGCGCCCTCTACATACACAAGCGTACATTTAGGGTTGCAAAGAATTTGGCTTCCTATGAAACTGGCGTTTTCACTGTGATGGAGTCAAATCTCGATTTAGAAAAATTGAGATAGTTCACTTTCAAGGGATATTCATTATTTCTTCTACAAAAAGCAAGACAAGTTGCAAGTGGGATTCTTACAGGAGTTAAAGAGTCTTTACTGCCGATTTAAAACCATTAAAGATATATGTCATGGTAGTGATAAAAGTGATGTTACATATTTGGATGTTTGGAAGCGCTTTTATTGTAAATCAAACTAAAAAATGAAAAATAAATTTTTATTTAAAGTATCGACTACCCTAAAATTGTGAACTTTGGCAAGAATTAACAAATTTTTTTATGACTTTATTTAAAAGTCCATCTTATTAGTTTTACAAAAATACCAAGTTTATTATTTTCCGTTCACTAGAAAAAAAAACTACAAGTGTTTTAGCAAAAGCAGATGCCATTACTTGAAAAGCAAGATGTAATACTTTAAGACGCGTTTTACTCAAAATGTGTTTTTTTTAAATACTCAAACAGCGATTATTAAAAAAGTTTTGAAAAAAATTAACTGAAATTTTTTGTGTACGTTCTGTAGAATAGTATACGTATTTTAATATTCAGATTTATTAATCACTGTTTTATTACAAAATTTACAGTCCCTTATGTTAATATAATCACTGTTTTCTTAAGCAATTTCATATAATAACTAAGATAAAGTGCTCTAGTTTTTGTAAAAATTAAAATATCTCTTATCCTGAAAGTCATTTCAAAAATGAATAACATAAAACAACACAATAGAATAGAAAATCTGTTCCTAAACTTTTGGTACAGAATGGTATTTTTTGGTCAATTTTTAATCCATTTTTTTCCATTTTATAATAATAATTTCTTTTTCTATTCTTAATTTTAGCATATGTTTCTTAAAATGTACTAAACCAAATCTAAAAACAACAAAAAATCCCCATCTCTCCAATTTTTTTTTTTAAAAAAAGTTGTCACAATTAGTCGGATACCTTAAAAAAAAAACACTAAAAAACACGCTTTTACAGTTAATCGAACTAAAAATTAAAAAATTATTCTTAATATAAGAATAAAATGATTAACGAGAAAATTAAAGTCATTGTGATAAAAGCATCAGGCGCTCGATATCATTTGTTATAATTTCTTACTAGTTCTATTCCGAAATGCAGAGTTAGTGTAAAAATATAGTACAAAGCACCCCGCGCTTTTACCACAATCACTTTAATTTTCTCTTTAACCATTTTATTCTTATCTTAAGAATTATTTTTTTACTTTTTAATTCGATTCACTATAAAAGCGGGTTTGTTAGTTTTTTAAAACTATAATTTATTTCATGTTATCCAATTATGAACATTCATAAGGGGTATGCCGTTTCTTTTAAAAGAAAGCATTTGGATATATGTAGAAATTTAATTTTTTAATGCTCATCTTTCCTTCATTTTTAAAGCTATCATTTTTGTATCCGCCGTATAGCACACACCTGTAAATTTCCATCTTATTTCAATTTGCTCACATTCTTTCTCTATTTATATATATATTTATCTTGTTCAATATTAATCGTTATAAAAATTCTTTCTACTCATCCAATCAAATTCAAATACATTTTTTTAAATTTGTACTGGATGACACTTGATGTTAATATAGTTTTTTCAAATATTAATTCATTTAATTACCGGTTAATTAATTAAATGAAATTAATTACCGGTTTTCGACGCTAGCTTGGATTTATCTCCATTGCTGTAACATTGTAACTGTTAAAAAATGACAAAAGTTGGCATCAAAAACCTGTTTCTCAGCCAAACTAGCCAAACCGGGTGTGTATTGTTACAACAATGCAGACAAATCATACTCTCTTTTTTAATTTCTACTATTAGTTCACTCTCACCCTATATATATATATATATATATATATATATATATATATATATATATATATCGTGTTAAAATTTTCAATCGTTAATGAAATACTTTCTATTCATCTATTCAAAGTAGGAATTGAGAATTTTTTTTTATATATTACTTGTACTTTGTGTTAAAAGTGCGCGTTATGAACAGGATCATACCGGATATATAATTATTAATAATAAATTTTCAACTCACATACCAACAGTCAACAGAAAAATAAACCACTGCAACGAATGAAAAAAAGTTTTAATTTACAACTTGGAAGTAATTTCAAATTTCCGCGAATTCCACTTTTGGCTGTAGTTCAAACACTAGATCACACCGACATTTCCGGTAGAATATCTTAACGTAAACTGCAAAGACACTTTTCTTTCCGTTTCAAACGAAATGTATACAAAAAGAAAAGAAAATATTCATTTAATAAGGAGTCCAATCCGTACCATTTTTCAGAAAAATTTCCTCGAAGGTAAAAATAGCGCTTCCAATTAGAGTCGGAAAAGATGACGCTGAAAAATTCTAACCATCAGCCAAACGCAATTAGTGAAATTAGACGCACATACGAGGCTTAACAAAGAGACTCTTAGTGTTTGGTTCCTCAAAGTTTAAATTCTGATTAGGCGGCCTTTTCTTCTAAGCATTAGTGCATTTATTGCCGCGGGTTCTCTTGCCAGAAATTACTTGCAGTTTCCTAAGGTTTCGTAGCAATTAACGATGCATGTTTCGATGAAATGGAAGCCATATTTGGAAGAGAGTTTCGAAATTTATTTGTGAAACGAGTTGGCAACACTGTAACTCTCTTCCATAAAGTATTTTAAAGGGAGTTATTAGTTGTGTAATATATATTAATTTTAATTTTAATATAAGGAAAGCTTATTAATGGTCTTAAGTGTGTAAAATATTGAATAAATTTTCGAATATAATTGTGTATAATGAAAACAAAGAAGTGATTTTTGTTGGAAAGGAATATCAGTTTGATATAAGTGTAATTTCTAATCAATTTATTAAAAGTAATTAATGAACAATTAAATATATTTAATTAAATAATAATACAATTAATGAATAATTAATGTTTTTTAGTTGTTAACTTACTTAGCACATTTGATTTTCGTATTGTATTATAAGGAGAATTAATGAAAAAATATTTTTAACGAACATTTTTTTTTTGAAAAAAAAGAAACAAAATCATTTTTCAATATTGCAGCTCTTTCATTTGCTTATAAAACTTGAAAACATTGCATAAGTAAAAAAGAAAACTTCTCATTCACATGTAAAATAAAACAGACTAAAGTAACATTACGTTATAGGAGACAAAATATGAAGAAAACAAAATTGGATTAACGCCAATAAAAAAATTTTATATGCTTTCCATAAATTGAGAAGACCGAATACAATATTAATGAGAATAACTCTTCAATTTACAAGAAAAATTTTCTGATTTGGTTCCTACTACAATATTAATGAGGAAAACTCTACAAATTACAAGAAAAAGTTTCCGATATTGGTTCCTATTCCTAAACATTACATGTAGTTAATATTACTCTCTGATTTGAAGTGTGTGGCAAGGTAGCCTCTGTAGTGATTATGGTAACGAACTTGTAATAGCGTGTCATGAGTTCGAGTGCTATTGAAGTTCTGTCGTGTAAAGGGCTGGTGCACATTAAATCTGTCATGGCTGAAAATCTTCTTGACACTCTCAGGCTGAAAGTTTCTGAGAGTGTCAGCTAAGGTGTTGCCCTCGTGGTCCCTCGCCAATAGCCCTCGTGTTGCTTTGTACGGCATTGCTAATAAACACTCACTCCCTGATTGGAAATATGATAAATATAATATACCACAATGCAACCATACTGTTGTATTAATCAGTTTAAAATGAAAAAAGTAATAAAATTTTAAACTAAATCTGAAACTTTAAACTTACTTTTCAACCTGAGGGGAAAATGATTAATTATTTATTATAGGGGTGGAGGAGGTGAGGTTAAAAATATGAATTTAACTGTGCTGTTTGATCCCTAGCCGTTGTTGCATTTCCGGTAACAAAAGGGTGGGTGAGTGAGTGAATATCAACGTCACTCTATTCAGCTACTCGAGGGCTTTTGGTCAAGGACCTCGTAATTTTGAGTCATGTTCAAGTGATGAGGACGACACCTGAGCTGTCATCTCCCTCTAATAACTTTCATTCCACCCCATTGGGAGGACGTTTAATCTTTCGACAGATTTCACGTGCGTCGCTCCCCTACACGGCGGGTCTACAGCGGTACTGGGCTCAAACTCATGACAGGCCAGTCACGAGTCCGCTGCCTTAATCACTAGGCTACCACGGCCACACGAAAGGGCGGACTCACTGATAAAGCATGGCTGCAGCATCCCACAGCCTTCTGATGACCTGTCGTGCTGCAACCAGCCTCTTTCAACTATCTTCAGATCCATAAGAAAATCCATTCGCAGAACACAAGAAAATGATGCTAAGAAAAAGATCTGGTAGACTCTGCTCCGTAATCCAGTCCCGATGAATCATCCCAGACTAATCTCTATAAATTTTGAAACTCCGACAGGATATGATTATCTACAAGGACCCTTGCTCCTAATCGGTGTGAAAAACACTTTAGACTGCCCTCTGTGTCTTAATTTTAATCATCTGACAGTTTGTGTTTTCCTGGCCAACATGAATTTTAATTTTGGCCTTTTATCTTCTGACAACTTTTCTGCAAATGCTAGTTTGTATTGGGCTAATCGCACGAAAATAGCCTATACGGCCTCTTCCTGAAGTAATGTAAAAAAAAAGTTCTATTTAATATGAATTAAATAATCGGATGAGACAAGTATGGTTTCGATTCAAGAAAATAATCATAATTTTTTTACAGCTGCTAGTTAATTACTTTGAGATGTGAGTCAGATGAGAAATACTTTTAATAATTTCAAAATTTTTTAATTTGAATTCTCATTGAACGAAACAATTCACTAAATGCTACTTATGAAAATCAAATATATCTAACTTATCTGGAGTCCTTGCCAAAAGATTCTTTTCATAACTTCGCATATGAGGAGTTTTAAGAATAAGGACAGTGAAAATCACCAACATTTATTAAAAAGGGGTTGACGGTCTCACTTTGAAGCAATTCGGACTTCGTATTTCTAAATTAAGACGACTCTTGAGATGATATTCTAGTCCTCTTAATTCCACATCATGCCAATATGAGAAAAAGGAATCTCGAAAAATTTTAAGGGCAATATTCCTGTCTTTTATGAAATCATGACGCGAATGCATGATTAGAGTAACACACGTTCATCAAACCAAAATTAAATCTTTTCCCAATTTTTTCGAAAATTTAACCCTATTTGTAGCAATAATGAATTAAAATTTTTTTTAAAAATTATTTTTCTCTTAAGCTCTATAGCATAGAACGTCTTTTCTGCATAGGTAGGTTCCACAATTGATAGTAAATTTATTTCCCCTCATATAACCATGATCTACCCTAATATTCATACAAACATACTTAAAACAAAATGAAAATGCATCTTAGAATCGAGACGTATTTGCATTTTTGTGAGGGAAAACTAAAACGGTTTCCGAATCAAAAGCGAATTCATAAGCTGCCTCCGGAGAGGAAGATGACAATAACAGGTCGATAGATCCCAAAATATCACTTGGCGAGCTTCAAAAGTAGAGCGATCTGACGGGAAAAGGAATATGAGTGATAAAATCACAGATAACTTCGCCTTCGATACAATTTTTGCTGGCTTCAGGAACCAAATAGAAAAAAAATGACGAACTGATTCTTTGGAGTTGGCGACAAGTTGCTTGTTCAGCTTTCACAAAAGAAGGGAACAAAAGTTGGTGAAGAAAGAAGAAAAAATTTGCCCCTTTTTGAGAAGACGGCGTTCTTTCAAGTTTCCAGCAATACTTCGTAATAAAGAATGTGTTTGAAAAATATTTTTAAGGCTTCATATTAAGTTGAGATTCAGTTTTTTTTACAATTATCGCGCCAATGTCATTAAACAATGGAACATCAATAAACTACTAAATACCTTTTTTTAAGATATATTTTGAATGTTAAAGGATGAAGAGAGAGAAATTGAAAAAATAAGATATCAATCATTGGCGTGCCCAAGTAATTTTAGCTCATTTTTCACATGTTTGTATTTTACAATAATGCAACTAATGAACTTTTTACTAACAGAAAGTAGTACTGTACTTAAAATTTTTTTTTTTGAAAAATTAAAAAATTATTAAATTTAAATATGATTCGGCTCATCTAGGGCACAAATGCGACCAAATGCCGAAAACCCGAGGTCAATTGGTTGCTTATTGGCTGAGAAAAAAGTACGACAAAATATGGAACGAAGACGAAGACGAAATTTGCGTCCTAATAGCGCTTTTGTTCCACTACGTGAAAAACGCGTTAAAAATAAGGTCAATGGTTAATTGTCACTTATGATGACTGACTACATTCAAAATCGTGATTTTGAAAAAGCGTATAGATGAATGTTTTCTTGATATTTAGTGTCAGTTGAATTAGAATATGCATATAAAATTGTTTTAAGAATATTATTACAGTAAAAAGAAGTATTTAAATACAATTTTTTGGAAAAAAGGAAGAAAGAGAGAATGACGCATATTTGAAACATTCTCCTTTTATGAAAAACCTTCGATGGTAATAATATTTTGCTTTTGTATATCTATCTTCTTTGTATAGCTAGCATCTGTACTAGAATTTTTGAAATAAATTATTCAGAAGTTGATTTCTTAATATTTTATTATATCAGAATAGAGAAATATTAACGGAATACGCACACCCATAATTGTTTCAATTGATCGTAACTTCGAAAATATTTTGAATTTTTCAAAACTTTTAGTTCAACCCCGGTATAGATGTGTCCTAGATATACATAGACAAAATATTATTATTATAGAAGATTTTTTTGATAAAAAGATAATGTATTTTTTTTTTTTGAAAAAGTGTAGTTATTTCTTTATTTTTACCAAAGAATTGTATTTAAATACTTTTTTACTGTAATAATATTTTTAAAACAATATTCTAATTCAACAGACACTAAATAAAAAATATCATTCATACGCTTTTTCGAAACCACGATTCCAAACGTAATCAACTTATGTGAAAAATCTTTTTCTTTTTCAACTATCCGTTAGCTAGTTCGTTTATTGTTATTTAAAAAACTCTTGCACAAAAAGAAGCTAAGATAACTTTTATGGTAAAGATTAATCATTTATTACTAACATTTTTACATATTTTTAAAAGAAAGATTTGATTTGAATCATTATTTTTTACCATACGAGAAAACTCAAAGGGAAATCGGATATAATAAAAAACTTTTATTTGCGCTAGCAATAAATAAATAAATAAATAAAAATAAAATATTTTTTTAAACAAACTTAACATAAATTACATATTTAGAAGCATGATTGACTGACTTTTTAAATAACGTCATATTTTAAAGTTACAGTTATGATATTGGCAACGGATATCGTAATTTTGAAACATTTAAAAGCATGGCATTTTTATGTAACAAGTAAACAATGCAGTTCCAATTAACAGTTTGAAATTGAATTTTGTCATCTGCATTACAATAATTACATTCAGATTTTTAATGGGAGTCTTCTGATAAATATTTGAATTATTTACTCTAGAAAGTATTAATCAAGAATGAAATTAAATTAACCTTAGCTTATGTTGTATTTTAATAATGAAGAAAGTAGATTAAAATGAGACTCTTAAAGTAATATCACAAAAATTAATTAAATAACAGCCATAGCAATTTTAATACATGAAAAATTAAAACCTAAAACACCAAGGAGAAATTTAAGCAAAATTCATTATTTTAGATAAGATATTCCCCCCAAATGAAAAAGTAAATCGTAAATGAATACTTAGTAAATTAAATTGCAAATTCAAGCTTTGGACTGAATAGTGGGATTAAATTCGTGTTAGGATAGCAAACCATTTTCTTAATGTGCAAATACATGGATTTTTCTATATAAGCAAAAGGAAACGAAAATACATACACAAGCAAATGAAAAGAAATTAAAGCTTATACTTGATTGAAATTTTACAATCGTCGCCCTTTGAAGTTACAAGAGGGCTATTAGAGATGATTCTCATATTTCTGAACTTCGGTCAAGTGATGAGGAAGACCCTGACCTAGCACCTCACTCACCAGACTAATATTACGCCAACATCAGGATTTTCAGCCTCGATAGATTTAATCCGCATCAGATCATCTGTACACAACCGTTACACTATCAAGGATATAAGAGCCCAAAAGGCAGCAGAAACAACAGTAAAGGAGAAAAAGCTGGACCACACACAGAAGATTTGAATTTTATTCTAAGTATTCCGCATTTGACTTTTATTCTATTTCGATTTTCATTTTGCAATTATTATTTTGTATTCTATTACTTTTATCTTCTTCCATTTGTCATTTCCTTTCAGTTCTTTCCCGAAAACAACAAATCGAAGCCGTAATTTTTCATTAAAATAGAAACAAAACATCTTCTAATTTTAGACAACTACCTTTATCAACTTCCTCTCTCACAAACAAAATAATCGCTATCCCTTCCTCTTCCTCCATAATGAAAAACGCGAAATAATTACCATCATTCTTGCCGGTAATACGAATTGACCGATCTATACTCATTATTAAAATTCCTTCGCACTTCCCGATATGGTGGAAAACAGGAAATGATTTTCAGAAAAATGGTACGAAGAGGGTAGGGGGTGGAATTGGACATCTTCCCTTTAAGTAAAAGAAAAGAACGAAAAAAAAATGAGGAGGGGTGTGGTTTTGAAGGGGGGAAGGGAGAATGTCGCTTGGCGGAAAATGAAAGTTGTAGTCGCGTATGTAATGGAGGGGCAGGGGATACAAGGGTGGTCGAAAAGTGGCCATTGTGGCCGAAGACAGATCGTCGTTATTAATCTGTCGGCCACTTCAGAAAATGCTGCTGAGGACGATGAATGAACGATATTTCTGGGGATATAAAAGGATATATTTATTTTTTTCCTCCTTCTTGCACATTAAGAAATGGGATGGATGACCAAACAAATTGCGTAACTCGTTTATATTCAGACGGATTAAGGGGATTGCAGAGTTATTACTTACCATTTAGTTTTAGTTCATCTTTTCTTTTTCTTTCGAGGATGATGACACTAATCTTTGGATCTTTTTTTATTAGGTTTATCTACGATGAAAAGCACTACAATAAAAACAAGGAACTAACTACTTATTAAATCTTCTTTTTCCCACAGATATTTTTTTTTACTTTATTGGTATTATAATAGCTATTGTTTCAATAATGGTTAATATGGTTAAGCTTAATTTTTCATACACATCATAAACTGAATTGTTAATTACCTCTGATATACAAAGTCGTGCCATAAGTTCAGAAACAATTATAAAGAAGTTAAAATTAAAAACTTTATAATCAGATTTAAAATTAAATCTCTTTTAAAGTTTTAATTTGACTTTCAATTTAACCATAAGCACTTTTTTTCAAAATGATTATCTTTCGAGTGCACACAGGTTTTAAGTCTCTTTGGTCAATTATTTATTGAAGCACGTACTACCTCTATGGGAATTTCCATCGCTATTTTTCTTAAAGAACTTTCAAGACTTTTCTAATAGATATGTTGTTTTTGACACATCTTTTGCCTGTGTGATGTCTTGGGTAATTTCATTGATGAAATTCTAATGATGCTTTAGAGGTTTATTTACAAACATAAAGGACGACTCACAAATACAAATATTTACATATATTAGGTAAACGCTTTAGGTAGCTAATAAAGCTCTCGAATGGTTCACTTGTAGAGAAAACACAAACACAAAACGGGCCAGGATGGCGTCCAACACATCTGCCTTCGGCAGTTAGAAAATCTTCACACAATGCTCGTTGGCAGAGCTCACAGACTTCACTCCATGAGAGACTATTACGGAATATTCTGGCGGGGCACTCGCGCAGGCGCAGTACCTCAGGTTAGACTCGTTGCCACCTAGAAGTCTAGAAATGTGTCTTGAGTTCGTTACACCTCCAATGCTGAAAACAGTTTATAATCGACTGATTTTCTTCGTGTACAGTGAAGTTCGGCATATACTCTTTCAACCACTACCTAGTCGTTTTCACGGTTTGAGCAGGAGCAAAATCTTATCGAAAAGTCCAGTCATTACCATTCCATGCTGGTTTACGTTCAAAGCTTCACTATCTATCACAGTTCTATGATAGTGTTTTGACACTGGCAAAGTTGGTCCTGAGTGGACCCCGTAACAAAATTTCTTGCACACCCTTTTTCGGGGCCCATTAAAAAAAACAATTTTTTCCCTCACATATGTTGAGGCCCCTGTAGTTTGGGGGTCCCGTATCACTGATACAGCTGACACGGTGGTAGTTACGTCCCTGTGTTTTGATAAGCGGTTTTTACTCCTTTCTGGCAAATACGAGTACCTGAAACACCTTCATGGCTTACATCCTAACAAACCATTACGGAAGCCAGATGATGAGCTCTCTGCAAGTACTTTTTCTTCCTATTAACTTCTCTGGCTATCGTTGCATATACATGAACATTTTGGTGCTTGAAAAAACTTCAATTTCAAAAGTTTTATTTGCTGGTAAACAAAATTCGTCTGTTGCCGTTATGAGCATGCCGCTACAGCAGTGCTTTTGCTTCAAGGTAGCTCTGGAGTTTTAACTTCTTAATAAGAAAATGGCTTATTCCTCGGTAATTTCTTTGGCTAAGAATTTCGATGAGTTTTCACCTTGAATGCTTTGACGTTGGTGTTCGCACCTACCAATGACGACCGGATCAACGACAGTCTGCAATGCTGCTTGTCTAAGAAAATTTATTATTGGTTGGAGGAATTTTTTTTATGGGAAGAATAAGTTGAGTGTCTTAACATCTAAAATATGCAAGAGTGTATTTTTAAGATCGTATTTACATTTCAAAAATAGAACAAAATTCCTTTTTTAAAAAAAAATAATATAATGTTTGGTTTGAATCAGAGTACATGATCTTGAATGAAATATATTGTGCCATACTTTTTTATCCCAATTATTTAATTACAGTTGTACACTTTATTTCAAATATGTTTCCAAAAAGATATTTGCGATTATATTGTAAGCTGCTTGCGATAACTTTATTGTATCTAACAAAATTATACTAACTCAATCTTTAAAAACAAAAATAACAATATATTTTAAAAAAGAAATTCTATTTTTTTTCGAATTTTAATAATTAAATTTCTTTATAATAGTAAAATTGCAAAAATAAAATAAAACATTCATGTTAATCATTCATAAAATAAACATAACATTGATCTTAATAATTATCAGAAAGATTTATTGATACGTTAAAACAAACAAAAGCATATTCTATGAAAAAAATGACTTCCTAAAGCTAATATATTACTTACTTTTTCATCAATATTCATAACATAAAATTACTTAGTTATATATGCACACATAAAAATAAGAAAAATTGACACATTTATTAGTTTTTGCAATTTGTATCAAAGCTGCATTAAAAATGGTTTCAGTGCTAATGACTCAAAAAGAGAACTAAATTATTGTTTAATGAATTAATCTAACATAGTTAACCTCCTTCTAAGAAAGAATATTTTTATTACGGAAATCCTCTTTTTAGCAAAATGAAACATAAAACAGAATAAATAGGTTATCTTCCAGATATTATTCTAATGAAAACAGTAATTTCAGAGATATTTGCAAGAACAAAAAACACCATTAGGGCACTATATATTACATAGGTATCACACACATGATTTGTAATGTTGATCACGTTTCCCAAAACCTGTAGATCACGAAAAACTATTTAAAGCATTTCTTTGGGCACAACATTTTTAAAACGTAAAATAGTGATAAATTCTTTATAGAATTTTGATTTCGAACCTTTAACATATAATTAACAACTGTTCATGTAGATATTTCTGTGTACATTCTAAAAGAATGAGAACTCTACCTTTGAGATTTTTTGATGTATGGAATTTTGGGCGTGAGAGAGAATCTATGCAATGCAAATAGTAAACTGCTTGCAGTAATATTGTCTATATACAACTTTGCAATTCTGAACTTTTTCGACACAAACTCTGACTCACTTAAAAGTTGCAAAGGCTTAACAACGCAAATGCAATTCTTGATCCTCAAAATTCCAAATTGACATAAAAATTGCTTCTATTTTTTATAGTAGTTTATGAGAAAATTAATAATTCAATTTGATATTGTAATTGCACATTTGTATCGATTAATTTATTAATGAAGACTTAAACATTTAAACTCAATTAAATATCACTTTTCCATTTACTTAATACATTATCTCATAATTTATATAGTGATTGTACATCATATAATAAGCTTATATAATTCTACCGATAAATCAGTATTTTAATAATCAAAATCAAACTTTTAGGAAGTACTTGAAGATTTCCAATTATATATATATATATAATATTCATGATGCCATTTGGGGCATATGAAAGTCCGTGTTTAAAGTAAAAAATCTTATAGTAAGAATATTCGAATAATATGTGGACATACTGATGCCAGTTAAAAATTTTCGCTAAGAAAATGAATAAATATATAAAAAATATATAAGAGAACTATGATTAATTTGAAAAAAAATTGCCTAAATACCTTTTAAGTTGAATGGTTAAAAAAAGTTATGAACTCATGTGAAAGGGACTCTAAAAATAAATATAAATTTTACTTATGTGTCTTTTTTTATGTTGTATGTCTCTCTATAAAAACAGAATAACAATCAAGAATAACAGAAAAACAAAATTAACGCGTTTACTTGGATGATGTTTTAAATTTATAGTGTTATACAATAGTAAAAAAAATTGTATTTCAAAATGTATTATATTTAATAAGAAAAAAAGGAGCAAAAGTTATATAATAAAAATAATAATAAATGGCACCAAGCAAAAAGGTACGGGAAGTGTTAAATAGTATTCATTCTATACTTTAAAACGTTTTCGATAAAATTTTGACATAAATTCCTTTTTTTCTGCTGATTTTTATTATTTGGAGAATAAATGACATGATTGTAATCCTTGCTGAAAACTGAAAATGCAATTACTAAAATAAAATAAGAAAATACAATAGATTTTGATACATTAAAAATATAGGAACATTTTTGCTTACGAAAAAGAGATTATAGCTTTTTGTAAATAAAAGATTAATTTTTTTTACATAAAAAGCAAAAATAAATATTAATGCAATATAGTATAAATATTAATGAAAATACTATGCTTCAATAAATATTTTCCCCCACTCTCTGAATAAAGATAATAAAATGAAAATAAAATCTGAATGTCTAAGACCATGCTAGCTTGTTTAAAATAAATTATTTTATATTTACTGAGCTTTTGATGTGCATTAAACCATGCAAAAAAGAAATACGCTACAGTTTCGAACACATTTTTTATCAGTCCCATGTTCTGAAAAGATATATTTCATAAATAAATTTACACTTTATAAATTCCATACACAATGCTTGCTTTCATATACTGAAGCTCAATAGTAACTTATCTAAATCTAAATTCAGTGCAGATCTAAATTTCTCTGGAGACTAAGCGCAGTATAAAAACGTATAGGAATTCCTTTAAATTAAACTTTTTTTCCTCGCTATTTAACATCCAGAACAAAAATAAATGGATGTTCTCTGCTTCGATGATAGAGAAAATGAACCCCAGAAAATAATAAAGTAAAAAATATTAAAAAAAAGATACTGAATAATAAATTCTCACAGAAAACGAAATAAAAAAAAATCGTCTGTGCGCTTTTCCATTCAACATTTCGCAGGAAATCTTCATTATTATTTTCCATCTGCGTTGTCAAAGCGCGCACTAAATCCCTAATCAAATTCAAAAGTGAAAGGTGGTTGTTTTCGCCATTTTCGAACAGTCATTTAGGAACACGCATTTTCTGCGGGGAAAAATAAATGAAAATTTCATTTCTTATGTTTAATATTTTTTTTCTCAGGTTACCATTTTCACCAAAAGTCGTTTGTCACAATCTTTTCATTTTGTTTTTTAGTTTTATCAGCGCAAGAATTCGTTCTGTGCTTTGTTTTGTTATTCAAATACGACAAAAATTCATTTGTAATCTGGATACATATATTGTTTATTTTTTATTCCTTTCCCCCAAAATAACAAAGCGCGTTTGCTTCGACCATCATTTAATGCTTTTTTCAGATCCTGTGAACACAACAGCAAATGACTGTTTATTAGATTCTGATATTAGGGAGAAAGGCTTGTCTAAAGTATACATTTTTTTCGAAAGCATTTGCTTCTTTTTTAAAATAAAGGCATAAGCGTTTTTTCTATCTCTCTTTTCTAGTTCTGAGCATCTGTTTCAGCGGGTAATTTTTCATAACACGCATACGAATATTTTTTTTTGAGTCGAAAATCATTATTATTAATCGAAACAGCTATCAAAATTCTTTAGGCATCACCCATGAGAAATCAAGTAGGAACAAATACTTTTACTTAAAAAAAATTCATATTAATGCAAGAGAATCTCGCATAAAATCAATTATGAATTTAATTGTGCATTTCATGAATAAGATATTTTCAGAATGGAAATCAATCTCCATTATTTGTGTCACAAGAGAATATTCCGTCATGTTTTTTCTTGAAAGAAAGTTCTTTATAAATTCCGACTTCTAAGTTATGCTTAATTTTTCTTTATTTTGAAAAAGCTCTGAATTTGCTTGGTGCATATGTGTGTTAGAAAGCAGGGACTGAATTCATAATACCTTAAGACAAAATAAAACAATACATTTGTCACTGCTTATGTCTGCTCTTACCACTAATGAACTTAAATTTTAAAAAATCGTTCTATGAAAAGTTTTACAAAGAAAAGTTTTAATCCCCAAGAGGTGTAAGTATATAAACTAAATATGATTAGTATTAAATTTTGAAAAGTGGTCACAGATAATATTTTTATACAGCGTCTGAAATAGAAACCTTTCGAATAGGCAACTATTTAACAAATATAAGTTATTAATATTAATGAAAAATGCCGAGGTAGCATACCTTAATTTATAAAAATATGTAATTAAGGCAGAATTTCAGGTAATATTATATCTATGTCACACACACTAATCACCACGCGCGCAAGCACCTCGTTATTGTTGATTATTTGACTGTTTTGATGTATTGTAATTGTGCTCAATTTTGAATGTAAAAGAGTTAGAATAAAAAAATGGCGAATGAGGTTGATTTGAGCTAACCGCTGTAGACTTTCTTTGAGTGCAGATTATAAGTGGCACCCGATCGTGGGGCTGAGGATCCATTGAATCATTTTTAAATTACAAAATTAAATTACAATATTACAAGATTGAAAGGAGGATCGTCTCAAAATCAATTGCTTGTCGAAAAGCTTGGGAAAATTTGGCTTGGCTGCAAATGGCGCCCAACGTTTGTTAGAAGACTGGTTGTTTGCTTCTCTATCAGTTCTGAGAACAGGAGAGCCCGTTTCCAATGGGGCAGAGGTCATAGAGATCGAAGCAAGGATCAACAGATTACTGTTCTCTTCACTGATGAATATTTCCTACCAGGAAATGGCGCCCAACGTAAAATTACCAAGTCAATTTCTGAACACCTGGTTCATAAAGAATTTTAAAGTAGTTTCTGAAATTGTAGCTGTCGGCTACGAAGAAATTTTAGGATTACTAGAAAATTTGGATTGTATATTTCCTACTGGGAAATCAGAAACTTTGGATTGCATTCGTCTTCACGGAGCTTCAGCTATGTAAGTTTCTTTTATTTTGTTTACTGATCCACAATTTTGACTTTTTATTGAATTTTACTTGAAACTCCTCCCTCTTCGAAATCGGGGGAAAAGCTAACTATTGACTACATTTCCGGAAGATCAAACTTTATTGCCGACTTATTGGCGAGACCCACGTCAGAACAAGTAAAAGCAGATTGTAACATACTTGCTGTTTTCATCGATTTTCCCAGACGTTCACTAAAAGAAGTTCGTCAAGAACAATTGAAGGATGACTTGCTTAACGAAGCTAAGCCACTCCAGTGATGCCTCTCAGAAAAAAAGGGAAGACCTAGGAAAGACAATTCTTCTGGTTCCTCATCGTTGACGATGTTTAGGAACCAGAGGGGGAGTGTAACGAATGGCAAAAAGGCACACTAGTGCGCCCTCTATTAACCGCGTGAACACTTAGCCAGTCGGCCTGCCATCTAGTTGGTGAAAGCAGATGTAAATAGCCACGCGAGCAAACATTTCGTTATTGTTGATTATTTGACTGCTTTGATGAATTGTAACTGTGATCAATTTTGAATGCAAAAGAGTTGGAATAAAAAATGGCGAATAAAGGTTGATCTGAGCTAACCGCCGTAGACTTTCTTTGAGTGCAGGTTATATGCTAAGAAATTTGAGGACTACAGCAAAACAATACAAATTAAAGAAACCTGGCCACAGTAATATAATAGCAAAATCATAGAGTTAGGATTAAGATTATAAGGTTAAACATTGTTTCAAGACGACAGCCTTCTCTTTTATTTGCTGATATTTTACTGGGCTGAAAGAAAGAGAAAGTGAATACTATTATAGCTAATTTTGTAATGTGATATTCTTTATAACAGACAGAACTGAAGCTGTTTCTATTGTGTAAGAGAAAGAATTATTAGATAATATTTACTGCCCAGAAACATCAAAAATGACGAATTACTATTGCATCTTTAGAAATTTAAAACTTTTCAAGATGCTTGAAAACTTTACAGATAATGTAACTTCTGGAGAATGTGAAATTCTGAAAATATGTTCAGTATTTCATACATGAATGCGTCTCTTTGTGCACAATTTTTCAGCAGAATTGATTCCCCTCATATAAAAATAGAGTCCTCTTTTTCACATTTAGCGGAAAATATATCAATATGAATGTTACTTACACTTACAAGGGGAAAAATATCAATAATTCACAACAGCCCAATAAGTTCAAAGGTATTCCGACCCTTTGAGCGTAGATTAGACTTAATTAGATTGCATCATTGATTTCCACATTCGTGAGAGATCCCATTTGCAACAGTCGTAATGGATTACATTTCGAATGTTAGGTCTGTGTCGGAATCATTGAAGGAATCTTCTAAGATAGATTTACGCTGCGTTCTGGAATAAATAGTTCTAGTTATTGGTCTCAAGATTAAGCTGTAGGCTACTTAATACATCGAGATAATCCTGTTGATGAAATGAAGTATGCCAATAGGGTCAATCTTTCTTAATGATCCAGTATTAAAGAATCTGCAGTGAGGTTCCTGTTGATATTTATAATATTATAAGATTTAAAAGTTAATTCTAACGATTTGTAATATAAGTTTTAAAGTTATTTAATATTAATCAAGTTATTTGTGAACTAGAATTATGCATTTATGAAGCATAGAATTAAGCGTCTTAAAAATCGATGGAAGATCTATTTTGCAGCAGTTGGTATTGAAAAAAAGATTATTTTAAAATTTTTTCTTATGGTTTTCGAATAGTAATCATAGTAATATTGCTATAGTTGTTCCGCTACACAACACTTTAAGTCCTTAAACTGGGATCCACGGATCCCAGGGTTTCTAGGAACTTCGACCGGGGTTCCGCAAGTGATTCCAATTTAGTAAGTTTATGCGTAAACATTTTAATAAAGTTTAAATTTTTATAAAAGATCAAATTCATAAAGGCAGTTTGCTTGTAAAAATACATATAAATAAATGTAATGGATAAAATAAAATCTTAAATTTCGTAAAAGCCAGGAAAAAATGTTTTCGAGACTAACAGATTTTAATCCTAAGAATATAAGTATTTTAGTTCTTTTTAGAAAATTGGATATTTTTAACTCAATGACAAATGTTCCTTTAAATATATTGATGAAATTTTCTGATAATTACGGAAAATACTAAAGGAGCCAACTGTAAAAGGCAACAAATAATAATAAAGCCAACTATAAAGTAGCTAATAATTATTTGAATATGCAGTTATTTAAAAACACAAAATAGAATTAGAAACTCTAACAAAAATATAACAACAATTTTTAGTCTAAGTAATTTACAAAGCACTTTTAAAATTAATTTTGAACCCTTATAAAATATTAGAAATACTTTCTAATATGATATGCAATATTTTTCTTTAATTGCATCAACATAAAGTACTTATAACGTGTCGATCTACTATAAATATTATATAGGTATATTCTTCTAAGGTTGTGTATGCGGAGGTGGATTTCCAGAAAACATCATATAGTTTTGAGAGTTCCACGAGTCGACAAAATTTGAAGACATCTGCACTAGATAAAAGAATTATTCCGTATTAATTAGAATATTCTTTAATTTGACATTTCAAAGTAGTAATTTTAAAGGTCAATATTTTAGTATAATTCAGAAACAGTGGAAAAATCCCCTAATTGCAAAGAAATTTTTCAGAGTGCAGGGCAGATTTTACTAAATAAATCATAGATGGAAATAATATATTTAAATTTTTTAAGAGGGGCTAAAATTTCATTATGTGAGACAAAGAATCTATTTTAACATATATTTTTGCCTACTTATTTCATTAAATTTGAAATTTGATTTTATTAGCATTAAGAATTTTAAAGACATTAAACATTATTATTTTTTAAAGAAATTCTTATAAAGCTGCATAAATATAAATAATTTTATCAACTATTTCTTCTAAAACAACAAACAAAGCGAAATTGAGTACCGTATGGTATAGCGCATAACACGAACCTAAGCCTTTAAAATGTATTTTTTAATTCTTAGGTAATCCGCTGTATAACGTGCATTCTTTTTCATGAAGAAACTTGAAATTTATATGTGCGCGATGCTTTTATCTTTTGAAACAATTAATTCTAAGTATTATTACAGGCTTTTGAACAATAGCATACATCTAAGAATGCAACTCTAAAGCAAAAAAGTAGGAAAGAGAGAACAATTTATAAAGTATTTCATGTATGTCATTTCTTTTCATGAGCAGTATTTATACAGATATATATGGAAATTTAATTTTTTGTGCTAATTTTATTGTTATTTTTCAAGCTTTTTTTTAATATTCGACGTATAATGCACATCCTTAAATTTTGATCTTATTTTTGTGAGTTAAAAGTTTCGTTACACGCCGAAATTTTTCGTTAATAAGAATCGAAAATCTCCTATTATTTTTATAATCGAGCACAAAATTTAAACTGGAATATTAAAACAGCGATACAAATATAAAAAAAAACTGCATTGATAAATAACATATTTAGAATAAAAAAAATCTACATGCCGATGATAAACGATATATATATATACAACTTTCCGCTTCGTTTTAATTCTCTTAAAACACTATCTGTGAATTTCACACAATATCAAATTCCAGAAAACTCAACACCCCGACAGAAGACAAGATTAAACTTCAAAATGCACCAGCCGATAAAACTAGAAGATCGAATCAGAAATAAAGTCGAAAGTTTTTTGAAAAAAGAAAAATGAAAAAAAGAGGTAGAAGGAATCTATCCTACCACACCAACTACCTCATCCATTGAAATTTAACTCATTCCTTCTCCTATACTTTTTCCTTTCCACCCATCATAGTCACAGAAAAAGGGACTTTCCCCCCCTTCTTTTTCTTTATTCGTACGTCACTTCCGAGTGTCGTACGTAATTGAAGCTCTTAGGAAAGAAACAGAGCTCGGTCCACCCCACATCCCCTTGCTTCCATTGTGAAAAAGATGGATCGTCAGGCAATGTGCCCCCTCGCCAACCCCCTTCTCTTGGCGATCATCGTTCTTGGAGGGTGCTGAGTATGGAGATGTGTCTGTCCGTCTCTGAACGGAGTAGGAGGCAAACGATTTATATCTCTTTCTGAAGTCTTGTTAAAGGCTCAAAATATGAAACTGCACAAGTGATAGGGGGTGTTTCACAAACTTAAGCGGTGTTTTAGGAGAAATCAAGCTGTACTGTATGAACAATCAATTTACATACAAAAAAAAAACATTGTCAATCTAGATTGGAAATATTTCCATACAAACGATTTTTTTCTTTTTCACATCTTAACTTTTCCAAATTTTTATTCAAGGTCGGAAACTATTTTGTGTAATTAAGAATCATTTGTACATGTATGTGCTTCTGTTCCTTTTTTCTAACTTCTGGAAGTATTTGTCAATTTTAAATCGGATTAAATAGTATTCATAGCTAATTTCTACGCCAAATAAGAATTATTCTACATATAGAGATTAATTAATAAGTTTTGGAGACAAATTTCGTTAATTTTAGTTTGGATACTCTTATTACTGAAAAAGTTGATTGTTCAAATCTATAGATCACATTTTTAACTCTTAAACGTATAAATTTTTATTTTTGAACTCAACCGGTAAACATGTGAAGTTAATGTGAAAAACACACAAGAAAAAAAACTACATAAAAATTTGTTCTTTTTTTTAAAATTTTCAAAAAACATACTGATGTAGGTAGTTCTGTTGTTGTTGCTCATCTCCCCATGTCTAGCCAAGCTAGACCAAGTCCATGTGATCCCATTCACTCTCAAAAAGTCCAACACCATTAGAGGGTCCTCATACAGATCTTCTTTTGTTAGCCCCAGGCAGTCAAGAATGTGTTCTGGAGATGCCTGGCAGGCAGAACACCTAACACAAGTAGGAAGAACTTTGTTTCCATCTTTAAAAGTCAAAGGTCGGAGGTGAATGTATTTCTAATTTTTCTTGCATACACAAATTTATCAGCATATGCAAATATATATGTACATATTATCTATTCTTACCTTGTTTCTATCCGAAAATAATTTTTCCTGTATGTTTTTATTACTTTTTATGTAAATATCCGTAATTTGTAACTACCGCCGAAATGAAATTATAGCGTCTTAAGGCGATATGGTACCATATTTACAATTTTTATTATTTTTAATATTTGATCTTTGGTTTTAATTGTATTTTATAAAGGTTATTATTTAATAATGATTCCCTACAAAAAATTTTGAATTTGTTGCAAAATGTTTGTAAAATTTAAATTTTTTGAACTTTTTAAAACTTTTTTAAAAATTCCTAAGGCTTTTTTAAATATGTCTCTTTTCTTTCAAAATTTTTTCCTAGTACCTTATAATATACTACATGAAACTGTGCATGGGTTTTTTTCTGCTGCTGATCTTTTATTTTTTATTAATTTTTTTATAGTTAAACTTCCAAAAATTCAAAAAAAAAATTAATTTTGATTTTGAAATTTTTTAGAAAAAGTACTAAAGATGTTAGAGCTAATTCCATGTACAGTTTGACAAAACATACATTTCAGAACATGTATAAAAAATTTCAAACCCATACTTCAATTATCAAAAAAGCCTTAGGGTTTTGAATAATAGTATGTGTACAAAAATTCAACATGGAGAAAAATTAGTTGGAAGTTTTCATTCCATGAATAGCATAATATAATATTCATCGAATAGTCTGAAACTTTTATGAAATGTTAATTAGCTTATTTAAAACTGCTTACCATAAAAAATTGTACAAATGTAGAACAATTAAACAGTATACTGCCATAATGAATATTTAGAAGAAAACGAATGAAAGATCAATATTTCATAAAACTTTATCTTAATAATTATAAAAAAAATAAAAACACACACTTCAGAACTAATTCCATGCTCAGAGCTAATGCACAAAATATGTTTATGCTTTTATTTTTTATTTCCATGATTCGCATGTTAAATATTGTACACGAATGAAAGCAAAATCAAATAACAATTTGTAAGAAAAAAAATCAAAATCTAAGAACTGCATACGTGCATTTGTTTAAAAAATATCTTAAAATATTTTAATAACAAAAGTGTTGAATTTCACACACATGGGATACATATATATCACTAAAAACAAATATATAAAAATGGGAGAGTTTTTCTATTCTTGCGAATTAGATTTTTAATTATCTGAGTTATCACAATGAGATTTAATATTTGTGCTTTTTGAGATTCCGCGTTTTGAAGTTTTAATTACATTCATAATAATATCATAAAAAGTACGCGCAAGTTTTAAATCTTGACCAAATCCATTTGCTCTTCCCCAATAAACAATTCACAAACTAGAATTTTTGCTTGAATTACACAATTCTTTCTTGAAACGATTTGTTACTGCATATTTAATGTCAGTCTCATTTACTCGCGGTAGAAAAACAAATAATTCATTTTTAGCAGGCTATTTTCTAGCAGATAATCTGAAATATGGGCGTGCTAGTTGCTGTCCAGCATCAAATATTGCTCCATAACTTGATAAAAAATGCAGGTGAAGCTTTGAAATTTTGCAGGCATGTTTATAAAGATTCGAGGCATCAAATAAGCCAATAAAAATTTAGATAGTTTGCTGATTTTTAGGGTACCATATCGCCTTAACGATAAAAATAGTCACAGGTAGAGGAAAAAAAACTATAAATAAATAGATAAAGCGATCAAATAGTTTTGGTGAAACTAAAATAAAAAAAAAACACCATGCAAAGGTTGTCATATAAGGATATTTGAGGTCTTAGACATACGATGTAGATATATATCACTGTGTATTTAAGGATTAGTATAAATTTATCAATTTATATTCAGTTACTTTGATCATTGAAAGGAGTACTATTTTTATAGTAAAAGAGGCCTTTATCGGAAGCTGTTATCATAATTTTATATAAAGGATTTTTACCTCTATCTCTTGACTATCATTTTAATTTCGTATTCAATATTTGTTTAAAATTATACGTAGCTACACTTTTTTTAAAAAAATTATAATCAACTGATTTAATATTTGTTTTGTTTTACAGTTTCTGAATTATTTATTCAGTTTTTTTTTATGCAGCAAATTGTCAAATACAGTAGTACCCCATACTTGTACCGTAGGTGGGATTGAGTGAGAACCACGTTAGTCGGGGTATTATTTCGCATGTAAATATATATAAATTATTTTTAGTTGAACCTGGAGACAAAAGAAAATAATAATTCAGAAAAAAAATGCTTAATAAAATCTTAGATATCGCCAATACAAAATCGCAAGCCGAAATTTTTTTGATGTAGAAGGTTGTGACGGATCTATACGGTTTTTCACTAACTTCTTCTTTTTGCCTTTAACTCAAATTATTTATTCCAACCAACCTTCATCGAGAGCCAGGCGTGATTTATGTAAATAAGGGATATTATATAAATTCGGTTTTCACGAGTTGAGGAAGCTAAGTAAGAGGAAAGGAGAAGTCAAGTGAATTAAAGATCAAGAAGTCGACACGTAGTTGTTGACAAGTTAAGTGAGCTTGATACGTTGTTTTGATGTGCAAGAAGAGAAGCGGATTTAAAGTATTGAAATTCACTATTATGGAGCGTGGAGTCTTCGTCCATTCATCCAGCTAAATAGAGTGCCTGAAGTTCGTCACGAAGGAACCGCAGCAGTAAAATATAAGGTTAGTGACTTTGATTAAGAAAATCAGATTATTATTGTGCGCGTTTACGCTGTCTTAGATTCAGTTGAAATTCTGTATTATTATCCACTTGTATTGATATCTCACCTCTGCACTCCCCTCTCGTTCATTTATCTTAATTAGTATTGTGTTGTGTCTATTCATAATATATTGATAAGAATCAATAAATCAGTTTGAATTGGAATCATGGTGTTCGATCAATTGGTTCCTCCAACACATTGGTTCCTCCAGCCGGGTTTTCAGATAGACAGGAAGGTATTACTGTAAGGGGTGGCTGCAGATCACCACAAGGTTTTATAAAATCTAACGTAGAAGTGTGCTGGCTCAAAGATTTTTTTTCTCCTACAAAATTTCCTCATAGCAGGCTAATAATGTTCCCCCCCCCCCTTGTTTTGTTGGGAAAGAAAAGGTTTTCGTTGAAGTCTATATTTTCTAAAATTTGTAACCTTTTTTCAATTAAATTGAGGCCTCCTATCAAATTTCCAAAACACTGTCATTCGATTTTCTGACTAAACTAGGTCTGTGACGGATCTATACGTGGCTCTAATAATCCCTTCATGACTCTTTTAGGAAAGTATTTATTTCAACCAACTTTCACCGAGTAAGGAAGTGTGATTATGTAAATGAAGTATATTATATAAATTCTTTTTTCGCGAGTTTGGGAGTTGACACGTTGGAGTTGGCAAGTAGGAGTTAACATAGAGTCTGCGAGTTAGTTGTTAGTTGAAGATTGAAAGAGAGTGGAATTAGTTAGAAGGCTTGGAGTTGTCCAGGAAAATGATTACAGAGCATGGATCCAACGACACTGATCAAGCCGCTAGAGATCACCTGCAAGATTCCAGTGTAGGATCCAATGCATAAAAAGTACAAGTATTGTGAGCTTGATTAAGTATAAGTCAGATTATTAGTGTGCAACGTAGTTATATTTGAGCGTATTTAAGCTATCTTAGATTCAGTTGAGGATCTGTAGTAGTATCCCCGTGTTGTAGAATCTCATCTCTGCGCTGTACTGTTTAGATTGTTATTGTGTCTGATTGATATTTGGTAACAATAAATTAATTAGATTGAAATCATGTCTGTGGATCATTCAGTTTCTCCCACACACCTAGCCGGGTTTACAGGTAGACAAGAGGGTTCAGAGTCGAGCAGGGACCGACCGCTATCAGAGGTCTAAAGACTTCGTTTCTATTCCCAGGGATTCTACTTCACTTGGATGACATAGCCGTCTCTCAAATCTGAGTAGATATATATAAACAAACACGATGCAACAATTATAACATGCAATAACAAACACACACTCTTAGATAACAAATAAACAACGCAAAATAAATTATATCTAAGCGTCGATTCCGTGAGATACGTCCGAACATGTACATTAGCTAAGCTGTAAGCTGGCAGTAAGTAATCGAGTTGCGTAGTGCTTAAACAAAAGACGAGTCAACGAGATTTATAAATCGCGTAACTCCGGGTTCGCGTTAGTCGGGGTAGCCTAAATGGAGGTTTTTTCTGCATTTCAAACATATACTCTTCCTTTTTCATGGATTCAAAATGTTGCTAAATTTAGTCATTTACATAAATATTTCAATTCATGTAGTATGATGCATTGCAGTTGATTGGATTAACTAGGGGTCGGCAACCTATGGCACGCGTGCCCTATTTGGCACTCTATACCTCTTTATAAATGTGTCAAATTTTGAGTAAAGTTGACAATTCTGAAATGGAACTTATTGAACTAACATCTTAAGGATTATGAAAAGAAAATTTACAGAATTATTAAAAAATGCGTGTAAGGGGTCTTCTACTAATCCTCTTGGTGTATAATTGTTCTTTTTAACTGTATGTTCTATAGAAAACTTTCTCTCAAAGAAGAAGACTTGATTTACTCAAACGAGTAGCTCTATTTAAGCGTTGGCATTTAGGTACGCGAGGTTAGTTGACGGATAGTCGCTGGAAGGTCGATTATTGATAAATGAAGAATGAGTAATAAAATTATGCTTACGATTTACGACCGGAGGTCATATAATTAAGAGAGACAAATACGGTGATTTCTTGTGTGAAGTCCAGAGTGCTCCAAAAATAAGTGGAGTAGATTATACTTATATGTTTTGTAGCCTTAAGCCGTGCGATTGCTCTTCTAATTAACTACTAAGTGCATTTCCTACCTTTAGTTATGTGGATCGAGAAAAAGGGAGAACAAGAATAATTTTGAACTTAAATTTTGTTACGGCTGATCTTTACTCGAACCCCAAACACCAACAGCTAGTCGGTTGTTACATGCGGAAGAAGATACTAATTTGCTATTTTAAATTGTTAGATGTCATTTTTGGAGAGATTTAATTGTTTGAAGAGAAAATTGCAGGAGAGCTCTGCTTCCCTCTTTCTGTTTTATATATTCATATGAACAAATCTTTTTTCACACGAAAAGCATTTTGAATCTCTGCTAAGAAGTTTTTTAACAACTTCTTTGCATACTCAACTAAACATTCAGAATCGTATGGAATACGAAGTAACATTTCTGAGATTTCGATATAAAGTAGAGAAGTTCCAGGGACAAAAGGGGTTTACATTAAAATATTTAACTATATTGAAAGAATACTTATATTTTGTTATTTATTTATTATTTTAATGGTTAAGCTTAAAAGGTACACAATACAAAATGCCTGTACAGCTTTCATTTTTTTTTGTTTAAACAGAAGGAATAGTTATAATTTATATTTATTTTTCTGTTAAAATATATCTTCAAGTAATGCATAATTAATATGTAATAAAATTTTGAATCTGTATTTTTGACCTTTATCCCCTTGTGAGTGAGTTAGTGAATATTAACGTCGCACTGTTCAGCTACACGAGGGCTCTTAGCGACGGACCTCGTAATTTTGAACCATGGAAGTGACGATGACGGCACCTGAGCTGACACTCTCTCTCCTAACTACCACACCGCACCAACGGGAGAACGTTTGAGCTCGCGACAGATTTAACACGCATCGCTCTCCTACATAGCAGGTCTTTTGTGATACTGGGCTCGAACAAGCCAGCCACGATCCGATACCTTGACCACTAGGCTACCGCGGCCCGTCTATCCCCCTAACACTGCGTGGGAATAGAATCATTTCTGATATTTCCCACTCTGTGTGGTCCTGAATCATATTGAGAAATTGGATTGGCACACCACACTAACAAGGTTGCCGACCCTTGGATAAACTGTCAAACTCAAAATAAAATAGGCACCTAAAATCTCTTATAATTTGGAACCGTTGAAACAGAAAAATATTTAAAAACTTCAAGATAAATTTAAAAAAAGCCTTTGATAACATTACAGTTTTGATAACATCTGTTCCTCATAAATCAAGCTATGTCCAACTAAAAAAGTAGTAAATATTAACCAAGCGCAAATCGGTAAAGAAATTTGACAGGAAAATGCTAATTTAAAAAAGTCGAATGTAAAATTAAAATTACAGAAGAAAAATAAATAAATAGTTAGTGACATAAATATATACACGTAATGTACGTGTGTATAATTGATTGTAGAGGTTTCTATAAAGCAGATGTAAAGGATAGAATATTTAATCTGTTACGAAATAATATCATGAAATTCTTAACGTATTGATTGCGCTTCCCTATTAATAAACGATCTTATAAGACAGTTATTTTAACAGTTAAGAACAATTGAAGGGTGAAAATTTGCTTCACACAAGAAACAAACGATTCTCTCAAGTTACACTTTTAAAAAGAATAATGGAATTTTATTTTCAACAAACGATTTTCAAACAGAGATTCAAACATTTCAACATTCAAACAGCATAAATAAAAGAGCAAAATTATTATCAACATATAGTAGGCTAAGTATTCAATTTAAATAACATAGATGGAGAAACGCAATTAATTAAATTGAAACTTATTCCACGAAGCAGATTAAAACACAACCGGGAAAGATTCGTTATCGGAATCATTAAAATTTTGGAAAATTGTTATCGAATATCATTTATACTTGTTAAAACGCGTTTGGAATTATCTGAATATACGATAATGAATTTGTTTTTATATTTGTATATCTTAATTGTGCACTTGCGAATTAAAAGTGTTCTGAACTGTTTAGCACAGATATACATTTTATTTTCCTTCCCTTTTCAGCTATTAAATCTCACAATTCTGATATCTTAAATAATTTAATAATGAAAACCCTCTAACTTTATAAACTAGTAGATATGATAGTCCAACGAATAAGAAAATTAATTTATCACCACACGTAAGATATGATTTACCAAAAATGATATAAAATTCGATTGAAAAATGTTAGTCATAAGACTTGGTTTAAGAGCGTAAATGTTAGAGTGCATTTAACGTATTAAAATACTTTATTCATCATAAGTAATATCTTTTATTTATATATGGTGTAGATACTGTAATTATATCACCCGACTTTTTCTCCAGTGTAAACTTTTGGAACTATTTTTTTCCTTCAATATTATTTACATCTTAACCTGAAAAGAATGTATTCGAATTTAAAGGCGATACAAAAAAAATTATATTTTCAGCACAAAATATCGAATAGTCAACTGTTTAAAAATTGGAATTAAGATAAAAAAAGAGTTTTCGTTATCAGAATATTTTATAAAGGAGACTACGTTCGAAACAGTGATTTTTTTCTTGAAAAAAGAGTATAAAAGAATAATTTTTTAATGTTAAGTGTTTCTTGAATTAGAATAAACATATAAAATTGTTTTGTACAAGAATATTATTATAAAAAAGAGTTATTAAAATGTCATTTTTTTGAAAAAATAAAGAAAGAGTGACAATTTCAAAACATTCTCGTTTAATGGAAAATGCTTCTATTATAATAATATTTTGCCTATCTATAGCTGGGACGTGTTTATACCGGGATTGAACTAAAATCTTTGAAAACTTCACATTATTTTGAAAGTAACTATGAATTAAAATAATAACGGATGCGTTTTTTGTTAAAAATTTCTCTGCTCCTGACATAATAAAATATGAATAATTCTACTTCTAAATCATATATATCAAAAATCCTAGTTCAGCTCCGGTATAGGAGTCCTAGATCTCTATATAAACAAAACATTCTTTATAAAAAGAGAATGTTTTGAAAATATGTCCTTCTTTCTTCATTTTTGGCTAAAAAATATGTTGACGCATGCGCGCCTACGTCATGCGCACTAATGTAAAATATTTGGCTTGCCGCGCTGTGCCGGCAGATGAGAACTATATGTGGAAGAAGCTAGGCGAGATTTTTCTCTGTAATACACTGACGTGTGCAATAATAGAACTCTAATAATTTTGAAGCATACAATTATGAAATATTTAAAATTTCCTGCGCTTGTAAATAGCTTATATATGTGGTATGGATAAATAAAAAGAAAAAAAAAAGAATCAAGCGTAGCTGGTCCGTCATTGAAGAAAACCACAAAACCTACTAAAATAAACAAAAGATTTGAATGATTTTTTCTTGTAATAATATTTTCAAAACATTTTTATATGTATATTCTAATTCAATACACGGACACTAAATATCCAAAACATTCTCCATTGATACGCTTTTTAAAATCTCTGTTCTGTTCGTTATGAGTAACCTTATAAAATAAAGTATAGTTTTCATATCTGTGCAATGTAGACGGAAATAAATGAAGGCATATATTCCAAAAAGTGTTTGATATTAAAAATTCTTTCCAAAAAATTTTGGAAACTCTAGGCAACTCAGGACAGATTTCAACTTCCTATTTCAGCCTTCAAGCAAAGAAGCCGTGCCAAATGTTCTTTTCCATGCCTTTGCGAAAAGGCAACAATTGTCTTATCTGCATTTTCTAGTCCTTATACCAAAAGAGCGATGGCTCGTGAAAACGTCACAAAAGCTAGCGATCGTAAAAGTGCTAAAACGTCTCTCCATGAATAAAACAAACGATCATATCTATTGGGGTGTTTGTCTTCCCTCTCTGCTCCACCCCAAGGAGGATTTGGCAAAGGATGTAACGACAGATCGGTAAATACCCCACACAAAACACCCTCTTGCAATCGTTTCGGCATGCAACATGCAGAAAGGTATCAAATAATAGCAACAGCGATAAAGACTCTTAACTGAATGTTTAAAATGTATTTAGTAAAATATATGAAGTTATTTAGTTAGATGCATTCAATGTACTTGCCACCTGGTTGTTTTATTATTTGTGTTAATTAGAGAAGAGCAAACATATATGATACTGTCTCAAGAAGATAAACAATAAAATATTTTAAAAAAAGAGCGAATCTAATAGAATAACGAAAGATTTGTTTTAAAAACAGAATTTGTATACTGAATAAATTGTCTCTCAAAATACTCGACGATTCTAAATTAAAATGTATATTAGATATTCATCTGTTTTTTTCATCGTTTCATAAGTAAATTAGAATTAAAAAGTAATTGAATTGTTATTACATTCAATATAAAAAACACAAAGCATTATTTTATATTTCAAAACACTATTTATTACTATTTAAAAAATTTAATTCTTACTCCGTATTTTTCTTATATTGCTTTTGTCTTCAATAAATCTTCGTGTAATAAGACATTTCACAAATACATTTTACTTGTGCCTGAGCTGCTTTTAAATTAAACTTCATGTGGCAGTCGTAATTTATCGAAAAATCATTTATTTTTATATTAAGGTTAACTTTATAAAGCACATGAAAGAACTTTAACACAAATCTAATTAACATCAGAATTGTTAATTTTTTTTAAAACTTGGCACGTGTTGCATTTTTTAGACTATTTTTAACGAATGTTCATACAAAAAATAGGAATTACACAATATACCGTCGACCAGTTTCCCCAAATAAGAAATCATCACCAATTCAAATGATGTCACCAAATGCTGTCATTGTTATCATTATTTTCGCACATGCGTACTATTGGCTGCATATCATGGTATTTTTTGTTGTTTTTACTTGAAGAAATTAAATGTGTATATGTGTGTGTGCGACGGTACAATACATTGCTGTACAAAATTAAGAGAATTTTCATATTTAGTCGATTTTCTATAGAAATACAGTACAGATTTTAATGAAATTTGGCATGCACGTAGAGTTGATGTAATGCAAAAAAATAACCCTTTAAAAGTTATAATACACATGCATGTTTCCGCATAGCATTCAACGGGGTCGGAAGGCATGAAACAACAGTTGCAGAATATAACAAAAAAATTAGTAAATAAAGAGATTGGTACCCTTTTACGGATATACAGGCCTCACACCTTGATTTTATACAGGAAATAAGGGAATAGGAGTTCCTGCGTCAATTAATCCAACTCGTTCAGCAACTTTGTTTTCAGGTCCTGGATGGTTTTCGGAAGGAGATCGCTGGTTGCTATTGTCCATCGCAGAGCGTCTACAGAGAAAAGAAAGGTCTAGAGATCTAACAGGTCAACCATCCGGTGAATATTCTTAGAATATAGAAATTCGTTAACCCGTTGAGCTCTATGTGGAATCGCGTTGTCACCCATTAAAAGAAAATCAGGTCCAACTGCACCCGTGAAAAGGCTAAGATAGGGTTCCATGACCTCATCCTTATGCTTCATAGTAGTCACAGTGCCTCTTTTAATAACACGCGGAGGTGTGTGCGGTCATACAACTTGATGCCTGCCATGACCATCTAGTTTTCGCTGTCGTAATGGATGATTTATCGAACATTGGAGGGTAAGTAGCTGGACCCTTGTTCTCTTCTCATGAAAGTACGGCGAGAATTACTAGTTAGGCTGAATCGGGAATACTTAGTAAAGAGAAAGGTCGTCCTTTGAACCATGCTCCAATCTCTATTATCTACGCACCATTTTAAACGAAGCCTCCTGTACGCAGAACTAAGAGGGACGCAATCAACCCTTTCTCATTAAGTCTTCTTGAAACGTCACCCTTGAAACTCGGGTTTCTGCATCCACATTGTAACGGGTCTATTCGTGTTCTTTTTACTAATAGTCCTCTTGGGGAAAAATGTGTCTTTAAAATTTTTTCTATTGAAAACTTCCGTCCGAAGAAGAAGTGCTTATGTAAATCAAGACGTATATGTAGATTACACTTTCGAGTTATGAGATAGAGAGGTTAGACTGCTAACGGATAGCAGTGATTGATTAGCTTGAAGCCAGGCAAGAGAACTTCCGTTACTTATTTGATTAATATTAAGATTGACGATTTGGTCAATTAAGTGTTAAATTTGGATTAGTACGAATTGAATAAGAAGGTGTATTGCTTACACGTAAGTGACTCAATTTACTGTTTATTCTCCTTAGTCTACCCCACGATTGTTTCACATATTTGGTAAGTGGTGCATTTCTTAGTTGGAGTTGTAGAATTTATGTCATAACTGAGAATTGTTGATAAATAGAATTTGTATTGACTGTGGCTAATCTTCCTTCCGACCCTCTCACACTAAGGAATGACAGGGGCAATCTCTTACAAGATGCAACTAACAAGAGAGTTGAGAAGCTGTTGCATCCCTGTTATGCCTCGTTATAATGGACATAACTGGTGATCTTCTCTTGGATGTTCTTACCTAGGCTTTATCTCGATGGGTCCGGTATCCTGAAACTATTTCGATAAATTGAACATGACGCTGGGCGTTAAATTGAATTCTCCTCAGAACTGGATTTGAGACTGGTCTGCTTCTAGCCTACCCACGATGCCCATCTCATTCCATCACTTATACGTTAGTGGTTACTCATTTTTACTGTTTGAATTTTAATTTAACCGTTTTCTGCAAAAAAACATGAAGAAATTCGGCGAAGTGTGCTAGTGAACGAAATGCGGATTTTGGCACGCTTGATCATAAATACTGATACTCCGTCTTGGGTATACTGGATGGAGCACTTAACCCTGTCGGGCTCTAATCTCCTATCGGGTAATTTTTGATGCTTGTTAAAAGTTCTACTATATTTGCCCAGTGTAATTAAAACATTAAAATTAAGAAAATACTACTTTGTAAGTAAAAGAAAATTGAAGATAAGTAAAGTGAAATTAATTAAAAACTTAGAAATAAGCTCTTTAAAGAGCTCGAAAAATCATTTAGAATATAGAGACTGTGAGTAAAGGGAGTGTTCCGATTGGCCGAGGCAGAAGTTCGGCTAGCGGGGTATATATGGGTCCTAGGAATAGGTAACCAATCAGAGTAGACCTTGATACTTCACTAGCTCTGCCTCCACACACGTATACGCTTATGTATTCTACACACAGGATATGCAATTTTGTTTCGAATCAGTATCTTTACATTTCGTTTAAATCATTTCATAAAATTCGACAAAATATGCAAATTCGCTAAATTTTGACAGTGCAGTTTAGAACCAAAAAATGAAATAGTTACAGATTCATCATTATTATGGGTTTTTAAAATATTTATTTCATATTAAAGACAAAAGGCTTTCACAATCTCCTCAAAAACTTCAGAAAAATTACCAAAATTACCAACTTTAATTAAACAATCTGTGTATGTGCCTTATTGTATTAAAATATTATTAAATTTTCCCCATTCTCCCAAGTGATTCAAAAATGTTGTTCAAACTATGTATAGTTTTTTTCTTCTAATAGGCTGCATATTAGCAACTAAGCTATTTGTATAAAGTTATGTGTACTCTTTTTTGACTGTTATAGTTAGAACATCTGATTATTGTTCCTAATACCTTTCAGCCATGTTCAACATGCATGCTATAAGTAAAAAATCTTATACGTATAATAACAAAAGGTACAACGGATTGCATATCAATTTATAGCTATTTCTTCTATTTTTACGATATAGTAATTGAGAAAAATTAGCGTAAATATTCCTAGAATCTTAGTCTTTTGAGTACAGTACTCAGATATTTCTAGGAAAAGTCGATAAATTAGTAGTTACGAAGAGTTTGCAAAAGTATTCAATAAAAACAACATTTTGTTTTCATTAAATAGTTTTGGCGATTGCAAAAGAAAAACAGATGGAAAAGAGTTTCCAGCATAGGCAAGAAAACGAATTCTTTTGAATGTTGTTTTGTCACATTAGTTTGGCAGCAACACGAGGTTTATTTAGCTTCTAGGAATCATTTTTATTGGGAGAGAAGTTGACTGAAATAAAGCAAATTATTCTAGCCGAACTTATTTAACAAATGAAATTGTATTGCGCATAAGTTTAGAAAGTATATAAAGGAGTAAAGCGAACCTCACATTCCCTCACTAATTCATCACGAGACCTCTGGAACAATTAAACATACAGACTTGATATTTGGCATGGATATTTGTTTTATTGCGTAGAGATCTTCTAAGAAAAGGTTTTTCGAAAATCAGATCTAAGGAGGGGGTGTTGAAAGGTGTTATATCGACAAAATTTTCTGTTTAGCAGCCACTAGACTAGTCTTCAAATTTGGGAATCTTTTGTTTAGTAGAGTTCCACTAAAAACGTTTTTTGCCAAAATCGAGTTCCAAAGAGGGGGTAGGGGTGCAATTTTGATAAAAAATTCCCTTTTAAAAAAAAACTATTAACGCCTTTTATCACACACGCATGCCTCGGAACAACTCGAGTCCCTTTAGAACAACCATTTCAAGCAGTTGTGAGGGTGAAGAGTTGCCGTAAGCAAAACGATACGCTCTGACGTCAGACGCGCCCTATCTTCACATTGAAAAATTACGCGCTGATTTTTCTGCTTCTGAAAACGAACATCCAATATTATTTCTTTTATTCCGTTCGCGCTTTTGTTGACGGTTGTAAACAGAAATGGAGCACCATTCCGTTTGAAAGATTATACTCTATTAAAATATTATACGTCATTTCTGATGCTTTTGACGAAGCCGAGGCTGCCTTCTTTACAGTCATCCCGTTTATGACGAAGGGAGCTGAAGAACTCCATTGGCTTGAATTTAGAGCAATTCTTTCAGCTCACCGGGAAAAAGTTTTTCGAAACCGTTGTTATGGCAACTGGACAAAAATAGCCTCAGAGGGTTGCTCTAAATACGTATACGTGTGATAAGGTCTGAAGACTTGCAGATTAGAAATTAGGCAAGCATGTTTCTTTTGTTGTGTAGAGATCCGTATTAAAAGGCATTTTATGACACGTATCTGAGTTCAATATTCAATTTTAGCATCGACTCTGAGGAAGTTCACTGCCTAAAATTAAAGGGTTTAAAAATAATCAGTTGACTGATTGTCTGTTAGCATCACACTTGCGAAGCCCCTCGAGAGGTATTGATGACGTACCTCATAATTCTGAATATGGGTCAAGTAGGGAGGAAGAACCGTAACAGGCATCCCTCTCTTTAAACTACAATTTACAGGAAATGATTTATTCACAATAAAATTTAGAAATTAATATTATATGTAACAATAAATTTTTTTATAAAAATATATCTATCATCGACGATAGCGATAACCACAACGTAAATAGTTGTAAAACTTTGAGACTCTTTAAGAACTCGCAGACTGACAAAGGAACTACCGATGATTAATAGCATACGTCAGAATTCCTTCAAAAACTTCCAGTTTTCTTTTTTCCAGCGAAGTAAAGTTCTCATCCTTTGGGGAACAAAATAACCTCTTTCCCTCCTATGATAAAAGATGTAGGATTACCAGTAACTGTAATTAATAATAATAAAATGAAGCATCAAATGTCGGGGATGACAAACGATTCATTATATAGAACAAAATATTGCCCATCCGATTTTATTTTAAAGGGATGGTTTTATAATTTTTTGAAATAATTACAGAAATAAAATAGTTTGTAAATTTGGTAATAGTTTTTGTTTCTGTGTGCCTTATAAAGTTTAAAGCTGTAGTTCATTTTCATAAATTAGACAAAAGAAGCATAAAAAATTGTGTTTTCAAAAGCACTTTTTTGAGAAATGGCAAGATAATTTTTTTATGGTAAGTATGAGGTAAAAAAATATGATTACTTCAAAGAATCATGCTTTTTTTGCAAGAAAATCTTAGAAAAAATTAATCAGTTTCTCTTTGGAAAATAAAAGCAATAAATAAATAAAAAAGATTAATAAGATTTTAAAGTTGCGACAGGTTCTATTCGCGGTACCTCAACGAATTCTCTAGGGGAGACTATTCTTGAACTGTTATTTTAGTTTAAAAACAGCTTTCTGTGTAGATGACTTGATTTTATGCAAATGTAAATGCTATTTAAATCTTGACATTGGGGGTGTGAGGTTAATCATGAAGTCTCTTGATTAGCAGAGAGTGAAAAGCGACTAAGAAGTCGTGCGGCTTGAAATTAATATTCATTTTAGAATCCACCCGGAGTTGTGGAGTGAAATAGGAGTGGATCTGTACCAAGCTATATATCGTGGTTCGAGAAGGACTGGTATAGGGAATTCCTACTTCAGTTGTCTTTTTGAATAATCTCATAAGAATTCGGATTTAAGATTGCTCCCAAGGTAAAGGACTAAGTTGTAAATAATTCATACAGTGTAAGATCTAAAATAAAAGTTCCTATTTTTAAAGTCATGTCTGCTTCTTCTCAAAACCTTCTTACATCCGCGACCTCCAAGTCGCCACAAAGTTGGTGAAAGTTATTAAAAAAATGGTCTTTTTTGGACTAAAAATATACCGTAAAATCCGGCGTATAACGCCCACCACCGTATAACCCGCACCCTCTTCTTTACGAAGAAACCTGAAATGTACGTATGTAATAACTACAATCGACTCTTCATAATTCGAAATTAAACGGACCCATGAAAAACTTCGAATTATCAAAAGGGGGAAAAAAACTCCCAAAATACACGAAGAGAAAATTTATTCTAACACATTTAAATTTGAAACTATGTAATAAAACAACAATTGTACATATGTATAAAAATTATTTTAAAGTGTTTTTAAAAAGTACATATAAAGTTAAAAGTCCTGCATTAAAAGAATACATTCAATGCATGCATACACAATCCAACGATCTCTTCTTCACAATAGCGGACCATCCTTTCTGAACACATGTGTAGCAAGCCCACGTGTGAAAATGAAAGATATGTACGGCTGACAAAAGATGCGGTTGGTCTATTGTCCACTTAAAGGAATGAAAACAATAAATGTGTCTTTGGCCTGAGGAACCAGATAACACAAAGGGGTAGCAGACAGATGGTCATCAAAGGGGCTACGTTACAGGGGAGACACGAAAAGACAACACAAAGCAAAACTTGTAAGCTCCAACCTGTTTATTACAGGACTGCACATGATAGTGAGTGTTCGAATTGTCGAGAGTTTTGTGAGATGACTTGAAATTATAACGTGTTGTAGTCTGGCCAGCCACAGATTTTATTTCGAAATATTGAGTGTACAAAACGTATTGTTTTAGTTCGAAATATCAAGATTTTTTCAAGGGGCTGAGCATATACTTCGAATTATCGAGAGGTTCGCATTATCGAAGGTTTGAATCATCGAGAGTCGACTGTATTATGTTTTGAAGACATTGATTCGAGGTATTACCCCAGTCTGAAAGAATAATATACTAAAAAAATAAATAGTATTTTGATGTGTATGGAATTTTTCTTATGCTTATCTCTTTTTTTTTATTTTTAAAGCTCACACTTTTATACCCAGCGTATCACGCGCACTCGTAGATTTCGATGTTAAAAGTGCACGTTATACGCCGGATTTTATGGTAAATGACTTTAAAAAATATTTTACATAATTTAACCTTTGTATTCGGTATTAATCCAGCATAATAAAAGTCTTCACATGGCGGTGACTGAATGAGTGTTTATTAACGTTGCATTAAAAATACAACACGTGACTTTTGGAGACGCACCTCAGAATTTCGATCCTCAGTCAACTGACGAGGACTACACCTGAGCTGCCATCCTTTCCAAAATACCATACCACGACAACAAGGAGACTTTGAGCCACGACAGATTTAAAACCCACAAAAAGTACTGGGCTCGATTTCATGACACGCCGGTCACGAACTTGTTACCATGACTACACAGCTACAGTGGCTTTGTTTACACTGTGATACATCCGAATCGGTTCCCATCCGGTACAGTACGCTGACTGTGGTGTCATAGGGCCTGGATTCGAATACCGTAGAAGGCATAGATATTTGTGTTGTAATCTTTCTTTCCTTTGTGATGTTTGCTTCACGCTTATTTCTATGTGAGCCTCCGTGTGACACGGGGGCACGGGGTTATATAAATGTTCCCAATAAAAAAATATATCTGAATAAAATAAAATTTAAAAGCAAGAAATATAAGGACTATTATTGGTAATTTACATGAACAATTTTTACAGTGAAAGTTTACAAAGATTTACATTAACAAAATACTACTATTGCTGATTAATAAAAAAACTTATTATAAGTTAATAAATAATAACTATTACAAGAATGCGAAAATGAAATAAGAATAGGACGTTTAAGAAATATTATTTAAGAGCATTCTTAAATAGTTTCATAATCTCAAAGACATTAATTTATTATTTTCTATTTTCTTTATGTAAATAAATGTCTCAGTAGAATAATAATATCTACAAAAGTAATTCTGAAATAACGTGAGTAGTTTATGAACATAATAAAGTATTTAAATAAGACCAAAATTCGAAATTGTAATGTAGATATATATTTACTTCGGTATCTGTACCACAACTCGTAAATTTTCTCCCCGAATTCCAGATTTACAGCATTTTTCTTATCATGTCTGCTCTTTTTATGAATTTTAAAGAGAATTTTGTTCAGATTACATGCAGACGATTCTTTTTAATGGTGAATATATTCTAATAAGATGTTGAGATCAAGAAATATTAATATACGAATACTGTATTGAAATTACATTTTCAAGATACGCGCTTTGAATCCTATTAAATCAGACGTGCTTTGGATAAAAGAATCTAGATGAGGTAAAATCGTACTCAGAACAATTTCCGAAATGATTAAAATATTCACAGAATTCGCCATTTTAATGCTAATGCCGCTTAGTTTGTTTTTATTTAAGCATTTATGCATTGAAACGTTTTCTATCTTAATTCGCTCCTATGAATTTTGTTCCTAAGTAATGTTATTCCATTTTCAAAAATTGTTAAGGATGATTTAAAGTAGGAATAGAAATAGACAAGGGATTTAGAAGAACCGTCGGTAATATAGATAATACATATTTTATCTTCAAAAATATGCTTTAAGACATTTTGTGTTTTAGATGTAACAAAACAATGGTCGATTTTTTTCTCTTTTGAAGCAGAACATTAGAAATGCGTAAGATTGAATATATGTATACGTGTTCAGATTATTTTTAGAATTTTTGGAATTAACTTTTGTCAAAGAGTATTGAGAAGCGAACAAGGATAGAAATGAAAAATGTAATTCACAGTTATGTATGCAAATTAAGTTTTAAATGCTACATACATAAAGTATAAAAAGATGTTACTTAAAATAACTATAAAAACCATTAAAAATTTCAAAGCATTTAATCTTTGAAAACACACAGTAAAGAAAAATATATGTATATAACGTATGAGGGGAAAAATCGAGGAAGGGGAATTATGAAGTATAAAATCATTCAAATTTAAATTTATTGTTTCGTTTATATTTCAGAGTTAAAAATATAAATGAAAAAAAAATTAATTACAAAAGAATTCGAGCTATTTTATAATAATTTTTTTATTATTTTTTAACACAAAAAAAATTACATCAGCTCTAAATACTTTCAAATTACTATTCTTAAAATATAATCACTTTGACTTTTATTATAAAATAATTTTTTAATACTGTACTGAATAATTCTTCTCTTTAAGTTTCATTTTCAAATCAAAGAAAAAAGGAAACCGCAAGTTTTAGCTTAGTACCAAGTATTATTAAAATTTCTATCGCAGAATTTAAGCTAAATTGCAATGTAATACATACATATATATTGTACGTATTGCATTGGAATTTAGCTTACCGTAAAATCCGGTGTATAACGCGCACTTGTGTATAACGTGGACCGGTGCATAACGCTCACTGGTGTAAAATGCGGACCGGTGTATAACGCGCCCTAGTGTATAACGCACACTGGTGAAAAACGCGCATCCATACTTTCAAGCTCCAATTTTTAATTTTTAGGTATATTCGCCATATAACGCGAACTCCCTTTTTTTACGAAGAAAACTGAAATGTGCGTATGTAATGCTGTTTTGTTTTGAAGCGATTTATTCGAGTTATTTTCTTAAGCTTTTGCAAAAATAGTACACTGCTACGAATTTTGTATAAAATAATGTAAATAATTTGTATTTGGATGTGCAATGCCTTTATATTACTCTATGCTATATTTATTTCATGATAAAATTGTAATATTCACAAGCAACGCCGTCCCTTACGTTATAATGGTGATTCTCAATGGAACTTGGCGAAATATTGGCGATAGAGCCAAGTTGGCATCATTTTTGGCGACCAAGTTGGCGACATTGGCGACCATGTTGGCGAGTTCGGGACCCTCTGGATTCTTCTAGAAATTAGTAGAGAAATCCAATAATTTCACGATCTGTGGCGCGAGCGCATCTTTCCAGAAATTTCGGCCTCTGCTATAAATAGAGAGAGACTCGCCGCAACAGTCTGTCTGATTTCAACCAGCGAGTAGTGAACAATGTTTTGATTAGCGATTAGTAGACTTGCCTTGAACTTGATCAGTTCGGCTGTGCTTGTGAATAGTCATTTACATACGTGTATTTTAGACACTGTTTATTGTGTCTGAGTGCTGTTGAAGGTATGAAATCCTTCTGTTATTTATTCTGTGAATTTTGTTGCTGAATCCTGTATTTCAAGGATTGATTTTCGACAATAAATACTCATCGCTCTTAAAGAATTAATTGCCTTGTTATTTACGACTGATTTTGCATAAAATCCTCAAACCCCGATCTACGTAA
>BMAO01028349.1:0-76912 GCA_019973975.1 Trichonephila clavata
AGCCTAAGTGCTCTCAAAACCACTATTATTTCAAACACATTAAAGTTGTTCATTTTCATATCAAATAAATTGTTCATTCTAAAAAAGAGTAAATCGAATAGAAACCAAAATTCTTAAAACCACATTAAACATATCAAATATAATATCAACATAAAATTCTCAAAATAAATATCAAATCTTTGGTATTGATTCAGTAAAAACTTAAAACACTGTAAAGTTATCAATTCTCATGTTAAATATCAAAATAAAAAATGATCATTATGAAATATATGCAGTTTATTTTCAAAACAAAACATAGCATTAAGTAAATTTAATCCGAAATTTCAAAAGGTAAAACCGAGTTCCTGGAAACTTTTCACACACACAAAATGGTAAGTTTATAACAACATTCACAATAATATTTACGTGGAATTCACTGCCCAATCAATTAATTTAAATGCAATCGAAAAATAAAAATTTGTTACACAATATTGAAAAAAAACATTAGAATAAACCAAAAAACAGTACAATGGTGGTAGGGACCAAAGAATAATTTTTAAAAAATAAACGATGGGGTATGACCCTAATATGGAAAGAAACTCTGGGGTAAAACCAGACACATAAAAAAAATTGCGGGGTAAGACCCGGCTTATAATAAAAAATGGTGGGTAAGACCAGGCTTTAAATGAAAAAAATTATATTGGTACCACTACCCATAATACACCATTTCATATGGAAAACTTTAAAACTTAAATATTTTCAAAATATCTAAACCATAAATTAAAATCATTTCAAGATTTCGAATCAAATAGATTATTAAATTTGCTTTCAAATTATTACGCATACTAATCACAAAATCTTTCTTAAACATTTTAAAATAAATTATAATAACGAATGAGGAAATATATATAATCAATTTAGAACTCCCAGATAATTTCAAATGTCAGAAGAAAAATGCACGGTTTATTGTATTGATGAAATCTTCAAACACACTAATCAAAATCGCTGAGCGCATCATTTAACCTTTACGTTTCAAAACAAATACTTGTCGCACTTAAAAGGAAATATAATCAAATCTGGCTTTCAACACATTGAAGATAAAAACGTTTTCTTTTTTCACAATCTAGCGCACTTTGAAAATATAGATTGAAAATGATTTTTTTTTTCCCTTCTTTTTCACATATTTATGATGAATGAGCAAATCCACAGATTTTTTCTTTCTGGTGCATATTATTGCAGTTATGAACATTAAGATTTTCAGACGAAACTCAAATGGGAAATATTTTCTGTAGACGGAGTATGAAAACGGGGAATCACCGCATGTTGAACGTTGTTCTTGTTGTAATCCCGTCAGGGCGTGGCAAGTAATTTCTTTCCCGCGTAGAACTAACCATCCTGCCGACTATTGAAATAGACGTGCCGATGGAATGGTTTCTTTAAACAGATGCTGAAGAAGTAGTCTTGAGATTAATTGAATCTGTTTATTATACATTTTGGGCACGTAAGACATTACAAGGACGATACAATACACTCACACACACAAACACAACAAAAAGCACAAAACAAGCTGCAGCGGACTACATGTTGAAGTAGACAAATACAGAAGCGAAAGAAAGAGCGTTGGTCACCAGGAATCTCGGTATTTAAAGGCTTCTCAAATCACATGATCTGAGTGGGTGGATAGGTGTAGTTTAAAAGACTCTCGTTAGGCGGCGGATTAACTTATTACTAAAACGTTGGTCCTGAAGGATGGACCATTGGTAGTTAAAAAGTTATGAAAAAGGATTATATTACTGGGAATTATTACATATATATACTTTCCTCTTTTACCTGGATGAATTTTCCCTTATCCTCTTGACTTCAAAGGCCAATCGCGGTTTCGGTTTTCGAAATTTTTTTCATCTCCTTATCAGCTCGCCTCTGATAACAGGAGAGCACGGCGAGATGAGATCGGAGAAAGAATTCGATCCGCTGTAACCGATATGCAATCTACGACTTTTAAATAAATAAGAACGCCCCTTCTGATATCGAATGATAAAATAATAACTCTTTAAAGCTTTTCTCTGAAAACTGATTTCTAATTTGCAGTCAATTTCTTTAGAAAACTAGCATGAGATAGAAGGAACTAAACCATGGATAGCCAGAGCATCAGTGAAAATAAATGTTTTAGCTTCACGTGGATCATAGAAAATTTCAGTTTTTGTTGGCAGAAGGTAGGTGAAAGAATTTCGAGTCCTGCTTTTACAGTAGACACAATTGAGAGCAGCAAGTGGAAATTGATGCTATGTCCTAATGGGAATTGAGTGAAAAAAATGATTCCATTTCCTTTTATCTTAAAAGAGAGAAGGACAGTAAAGGACCGACGGTTTGATAATATTTTTTGAACTATCTTTCCTTGCTGCAGACGGTTCTGTCGTTTTGTCCAATGGAATAGTTGAATATTACTTTGAGAGAGGTACAGTGGTGGTTTTCCGAATTTCATGAAAAGGAATTATTCCAACACGAAAGACAAAAGTTTCTTCCTGCAGACATTCTAACTGCTCGCTGCAGGATGTGGAAGAAATTTGGGCAAATCATAGAGGAGAGGCAATGTTTCGCTCGGACTCGAATAGGAGTAGAACGGAGGTCATTTGTCTGGACAGTACCAAGATTCAGCACTTGTGAAGAAAGCACCCTCAATATCAAATCCATTTTGAATGATGAACAGTTATGACTTTGAAAATTTTTCTGCTAAGCACAGCCCTAACTCAATTGCAGGTCATTCTTAAAGATAAGGAGTTAAAATATTCAACTTTTCACTTCCAGTTGTTAGATACTTCTAGAAATAGAGTAGAATTCCTCAATCTAAAAATTATATTTGCAGAACATGAAGACAACTTATTATATCCATTATCCATCTCCAAGGGAAAGTTGATGAAAACAAGCGTCTATATCTCCCGAACGATATTTTGACACTACATTGTGAGTGCACTTTACCGACGGAATTGTGTCGGAAAGAATAGAAAAGATTTGCCAAGGGTGTCCTTCTTTGATACAGGAAGAAAACTTAGCTTGCAATAATTTGAAATCAAAAAATACATCTCTCGATTTGACAAGAATTCTGCAAGAAAATCTAGAATCTTTATACAAAGAGAATTTGCTTTGCGACACAAAACTGAAGACAAAAGCCAGATCTTTTCCCGCTCATAAATGCATCCTCAGTGGCCGTTCCCAGTTTTTAAGGCAATGTTCATCAACGACATGAGGGAGAGAAACAGCGAATGTGTAAACATTGAAGATTTAGATGATGACACTGTCCAAACAATGCTACTATACATATACACGGCCACCGTGCCGGATCTCCAGTGGGGTAGTGCCTGCAATCTGTACACTGCCGCCGACAAATACGAGATTCTGACTTTGAAGTATAAGTGCTCTTCCTTCTTGAAGGATAACCTCTCCCCAGAAAACGCTTGCGATCTCTTGATTCTCGCGGATAGGCACCACGACGAAGATCTGAAGTCAAAGGCTGAGAAATTTATTTTGAACGATGAAGAAATTTTCGATACCAATAGATGGAAACTCTTCATGAAAACAAATCTACAGTTAGCTGCAGATTTAATGTATCTAAAATGTAAAAAATAGGTAAGATTTTATGTTTATTATTTAAAATAATGAATTCAGTTTGTATAAAAGATATTTTTAATGTTTATTGAAAATAGTTTTTTTTTTTTTTCGTATTTGAATCATCTTTCAATACATGAAAGTTAATCGACTAATCTAACCCTGTTTCATACAACCAAACTAAATCAGCAAAATTTAGATTACGCACTCAGGCAAAATGTTTTTTTCTTTCATTTCCTAGTTTTACAATTTAGACGTAAAGTAAGAAAGTAAATTAAAAGGAATGATATATTGTGGTCAATATATATATTAATATTTTCATGTAAATAAAGTCCTATATATATGTAATTCTCAAATTCTAATTATTATTTCAAATTTAACAATTTACGTGCTTGTTTAAAATAAACAAAAATAAAAGGGTTTTAATATACAGGGTGTCCTGGGTTAAAGTACCCAAAAGTATGACTTATTATTACGGAAATCTACCCATCAGAATGTAATAAACTGTTCATCCATGGATTGGAAAACTTTACAAGATTTTTTGGGTCTAGTCCGATCGGCCGCACTTGCGCGTATTGTTCGGCAATCGCAGACGATAAACTTTTCACACTGACTTCATTAATACAGATGTGAACGCCACAGTAAAAGATGCAGTGCGTACTTTGGTTAAGGTAACAGAACACCTTCGAAGAAAATTTTTTGAATTAACCTGAATTTTGCCTCTTAATGCATATTTTATGACCTTATGGGTCTTTAAAATCAGAAAAACACCCAAGTAAAGTCTTGTTAGTGCACATTTTTTCCGTGAAAGGGGTATTTTATGAAAAAATAAGCAAAAATAAGACTTTACGCAAAACATGATAACTGAAAATAAAATAAATATATTGACATTTTGTAAATTGAATAATATAGCATACAACCTTATCTAGGGAATAGACACTTATTTTGGTAATATAACAATTACGTGAGAAGCTATTGTGTTTCGAGCTTCTTAACGTTGAAATTTTCTTTAAAAGCTATTGTAATTTTCACTTTATTGCTGTATAAAAAAATTTCTACTCAACATAAAATCTTAAGAGAGGTCTATTCCCTGTATTAGTATTTAAAAAACATATATATAAAATTTTTATTTCATCCAAGCATAACTTTTTGAGATATTGTGTTTTGCGGTAAGAAAAAATGTAAAAAAACTCATTTTGAGAAAACGACAAAAATAACATTAAACTAATCTGATTACAAGAAAAGCACTTACTTTCTTATTAAAATGCACCAGATTTATAATTCTCTCCATCTTTAACTTCTATAAAACAATATTTTTTTTCTTTTTAAGGGCTCTTAAAATTTTCCTATGTTTCTTTGTTTTGGGGTCTGCGTTATGAATCGATTCACGGATTCTGCATTTATCTAAATGTTTATATCCCCGTAAGGTAAACACCCCAGGATTTTCAAATATTCATCTTATTAAAAACTTGGAGGCACCCATTTAATCCCTCATTGAAATGTATAACAGCATCATACGACCCAAATTTAATTGTTTTGAGCGAAACAAATACTTCTTTCGGAACTTTTTGCCAGACTATTCCGTTAAAACACTCATTTGCATTTTGCGTGCGTCCATGTAAGCACTTACTTAATATCTGTTTGTCGCATAGTTCTAAACATACTGGTTTAATTTTATTTAAAACATCATTTGATAAACCAGCATATTTTGTGGTACATTTTGTTCCATTTGCCACCCCCCGCTGAAAATAACACCAGCTGTCTTTCCCTATTGGGCACTGACCATGCATCGGTTTCTTATCACTTGATGCACAGTGATATAACGCAGCAATTACATTTTGCTGCATGGCATTTAAGTTACCGACATTACTGCATACAGCAATTCCGTAGTAATTTTGAAGTCGGTCGATAAAATTATCAGTTAATTTGCCTTTACCAGACAGTCCTTTAGTTTTTGTTTTTAGCTTTCTTAGACGCGAGCCCACTCTCTTTTGTACATGGCCAATGCACTCAAACTTTGTCACACTGTTCATTCCATAAGTGTCTTTCACACTCATGAAAGCTTTTGAGTCACCATCGCCAAAATATTGCGTGTATTGAAGTCTGCGGTTTTTTCTGAACGAAGAAATATTCGTAAAGCCCCCACAATTTCCATTTTTGACGAAGATCCCGTGAAGTTACACTGACATATGTGGTCGGCTTTTGACGACTCATATTCAGAGTTTCTTGGCATAGTCTGAAGTCTCTTACATGTAGAACAGTAGGACGACATAACTTCTACGTCTAACACCTTACCAGTATCAACTGATATTGCAGCAACACAACCATTCATAGACGTATAGCCTCTACGCTGCCATGTGCCATCCACAGATATGCCACATTTTACAAAATCAGATGAAAAATTTTGTTTTATATCCGCAATTTCAGTAGCAGCTTTTTTCATGGATTCCTCAGCTACTTCCTGAACCACTTTTAAAAGCTTTGCTTCCTGATTTTTGAAAGCAGTTTTTGTCAGTCGAGGCAAATTTAATGTTGAGCATAATTTAAATGCACCCGCAAAACCCTTGCCTATCTGCCGCATACCATATACTAGCCTGGTATTTATGACTGGTGCATTTACAACTTTTTTTGATGAAGCAAATGCAAAGAAAAAGTCACAGCATTTACATTTTAGTGTAAAATGAGAGCATAATCCATACATGGAATCCTCAAAAAGCTCTACTTTTTCAGCAAAACATTTTGGGCAGCAAAGTTGAGAAAATGCATCCACAATAAGCTCAAGATCAATGATTCTGTTACCAAACAGAGGACCAGGCATTTCTTCTGCAGTTGCCATACTCTCATTTCCCAATTTTGAAGAACTAGCAGTGCATTCAGGAACAGGTGTTGAATTGCTGTTATTTTCGGAAATTTTTGTGTATTTATTTCCAAAAAATTGTCTCTTACGCTTTCTAGAAATACTTTTAACCATTTTCAAGCAAAAATAAAACAGAATAGAGTTATTTTTTAACTTTCTACGCTGTCGATTCTTTCAGTATGAAAATCAAACATATATGTAAACAAAGTCACTAAACAACAAATTTGATGCCAGATTTCATACATAAAAAAGGAAAAATGTATTTCTAAATACATTTATATTTATTCTCAAATATTCTATTTTAATTTCTGACAAAATATTTGTATATTAATTTTCATATTTCATGTCATATACCATGAAAGAGAAACGTAAACAAACAATTTGGGCCACTTCCGGTTAGCAGAAAGGCATTTCCGGTCAGAGAAATTCATGATCAAGTAATATTAAAAAAGCTGTAACTTGACTTCTAATTAAGCTAGAAACAAAATTTTTACAGATTTAGAAAGATAAAAGATTGAATTTTAATATTTGATCAAAAACGAAAAATCGATATTTTGACCGAAAATTGAGTTTTAAAGGTGTTCTGTCACCTTATAATGGAATTTAAATCAGTAACGCGTGTACAGCGATGTGTTCGAACAGAATGAAATGTCGTTACTGGCTTGCCTAATAGACTTATCAGGACTCCCACAAAATGAACCACGCTCACGATCAACTGTATCTTCTATCACGAAAACTTAGGGATAGTTTCCAGTTTGCGATACCAAAGTTCCCGTCTCCTTTAAAATTCTGTTTCATTGGTGGATAGATTTTGATGTCGGAGGGTCAACATTCCATTCCGTTCGAACACGTCGCTGTACACGCATGACTGATTTAAATTAAGACCAAAGCACGCACTGCACCTTTTACTGTGGTATCCACATCTGTTCTAATGAAGTCAGAGTAATGAGTTTATCGCCTGCGATTGCCGAACAATGCGCGCACTTGCGGCCGATCGCACTAGACCCAAAAAAACCTCGAAGAGTTTTCCACTCCAAGGTTGAACAGTTTGTTACATTCTGACGGGAAGAGTTCCGTAATAATAAGCCATTACGTTTGGATACTTTAAGCCCGTACACTCTATACTTTTAAGCAAATGTGGATGAGGAAATTTATTTACGGTCGAAAGATAACAAGGTTTCTTTAAATATTAAATACAACATTATTCTTGATAATTAAGATAGAAATTTTGAAACAAAAAAAATTAAAAGTTACCTAAAAGTTAAATAAAAAGCCAAATTCAAGAATAAAATTGAAAATGCAGAGAAAATCCGCCAAGGTGAGGATTATTGGCGAGATAAAAATTTCGCAGACTTTGCTTTAAGGCCATGGATTCCTTGAGATTTAGTTACCAGCAAAACTACTTCTATTGTTGATATATATTTTGAATTTTAATTTAACGATATTATACTGAGCTAAAATAAAATGCTCTTTCTCTGTCTTAAATTTTTGTTTTTATAATTTTCCTCAGATGTAATATTTCAACAATTTTGAACTAACTTCTCAGTTTATTAATGCATACATAAATAATTAACACTGGAAATTTTAATTTTCCACTTAAGCCAACAGAATATAAGTTATTTTTCTGACTGAAATGACAACGTTCTGTTAATTTGGTTCTTAAGACAGGATTCAATATTAAATATTTATCAATTTTATTCTCAATCGTTATTACATTGGAAATTAAATGCACATTTAAGGGAAACAAAAAAAATCTTCATTTATTCTAGTATATTTTCTTGATTCAAATATGCACTGTAATAACTTTTTTCCTAATGCCAAATAGAATACAATGTTATAGCTTAGGTACTCTTACAGAGTATTTACCTTATACATAAAGATTTTATTCCTTTTATCTAACTGGGACAACAAAATCTCTTCTTTTTATGCATAGATATTTCTCTTAATTCCTTTAAAATTTTGAACCCTTATTAATGTTTAATTGAATTTTTCATGTTTAAGTTCAACTAGACACTACGAAGAGTCTTCATAATCGTTTAGAATATTCTTAATTTTATTTATATTTGTATAGCTGTAAAATGGTGAAATTAATTCCCACAGGAATATAATAAATTAAAATATGATTTGATTCATTAAGAATATAGCATTTATTTAAAAAGAATTTCAAGTAAGGGTGAAAGCAACTTTGACACACAATATTTTAAAATACAGAAACACGCTCTAGGTGGGGCTGAGTGATAACCACGTAAGTCAGGTTATAATTTCTCATGTAAATACATATAAATTATTTTTAGTTGGAGCCGGAGACGAAAATAAAATAATAATACAGAGAAAAGTTCAATAAAATCTTAGATAACCTAAATACAATATCACAAATAAAAGTCATTTGGATGTAGAAGGTTTCATAAAATCTAAAAAGTAGTCCGCCAGTTAAAAGATTTTTTTTTTTCTCCCGCAAAATTTTCTTACGGCATGCTAATAATTTGTTTCCAATTAAACTGAAGCCTTCTGTCCAATACCCGACCGTCAATCGATCTTCTGATAGAACTGTGTCTAAAGACTCGAGTTCTTCAATGTTTTGCTCTTATTCGTGCATTTCTATGAGCTCATCCATTGTCAGCTCCTTATTGCGAGAATCCGGCATTCTTGAACGACATCACTATATTTCTAAATTTCTTGCCTGGCAAAATTGGGAATTTCTTCAATCACGTTACCAATTTCATGAGGCTCTGGTACTAATTCCGTCTGAGTCTCAGTGACGACAAAAAAAAAATTGACGAGATTTGAAAATCGCGTAAGTCGATGTACTTTTATTTATATTGTAAATTTTGTTTGTAAGCTAATAAGTATTTAGATGTAATTGAAAAGAAAAAATTTATTCATATTCAATAGTTAGAGCCTCCAAGAGAAGAAATTACAAAGGATTTCTACAAGTTCTTGTATGACAGCTAATGGCTAGATTTATTAATGGACAAAGGACGAATAAATGACCACATAAAGACAAATCGACATAAATACGCAAAGGGGATTCCTTCCAGCATTTAAAAATACACTCGTTTTAAATGAATTTTACACGCTCCAGAAACTTCTCTCTTGAACAGTTTCAATAGAAGGAAGACAAAGTCCCTCTGCCTTCTCGCAGACAACACGCAGATTCTGTGATCTCCACTAGCTCACTTCTGATCTCCACCGACTTTTATATAGCCTCCTGGAAATTTCCAGAAGATTCAACCCCAAAGACTTCTCATCGGTTCCAAAGTGATACAATTTTTTGCAAAATTTATCGCCAAAGGTAATACAGTCGCCAGTCTGGGAGCCCTGCTCACATCTTTTTGGGTTGGCATTTTTTTTAATTCTCAAGCTCATGCTGGGAAGCCTACTTTCCTTATAGAATTCAATTCTCAAGCAGTGTATAGAAGGGAAAACAACATTTGTTGCGTTTCAATATATATATTTTTTGTATAGATACAAAAATATCATTGACACTAAAACGTATTAATTTTGTTGTATAATATGAATTAAATTAAAAAATTATATTTTCTATTCATTTCAGAAGCAACATCCAGGCCTCACAAAAATAGAGACATTTTTTGGATGTAAAAGTGACATGGATTCCAGCTGACAGGTTTTATGACGCTCTCTTCTCAGGAAAAGGAAGGAAACATTTACAATCTTTTTCACATTAGAACATATTCAGTGTGAATGATTTTAAATCATTTTTAATGTCTAAAGCCAGGGTGTGCATTACGTCGATCGCGATCGACCGTTGGTGTGACCGTCTGAAGATTTTAGCAGTTAGTAACTATATACAGAAAATTCAAAATTGGCTGACAGTACGCAAGTCTTCTACTGACTATAACAACGCAAACTAATTTTAGATGAAAATGTTTTATTTTTAATGTATTTGAGTTGATTCATAATAGATGCATCATTTGATATAATTATATTTGTGGTATTAGGTTTGTATCTTGCGTTTTAAAAGTGTTCTTTTATTTTAATTCTGTAGGTAAGTACATATTCCATATTTTTTATTACAATAATAACCTTTTCCTTAAACCTCACCACACCTATGACATTGGGCAGTGGCGCACACAAGAATTTTTCAAGGGGGGATGGGTTTGATTTTATAGCACAAGAGCCAAGTTAGGCTAAGCAGCGCCAAACAATGATTCAAAAGATACAAACATTTTGAAAACTGTTTCTAAATCACGCATAATTTGAAAAAATCAGATTATGCTCAAATAGATTCAACAAAGTTTCAAATGGAAAGTATAATTTAAAAATAATTAAATAATAATATTAAAATTTTCATGATTTTCGCAAAGTAAATAAAGTAATTCATGTATAAGAAGATATTACATTAAATAAATTCTATAAAAAAATTATATTTGATGTGAAATATCAATTGAACGTAAAAAAGCAAAAAGATTTGGATAGGGAGATTCCCCAACAAAATCAGTCAGAGTTAAAAAATTTGTTTTTTAAAAAAATGATCCTTTTAGATGAATACTTTGGACATTCTATTAAAATGTGTAAAATGGAGAGGTCACACATTGGCAAAAGTCGCAAACTGGAGGACTCTCTCCTAGCAATAAATGTCTATGTGTTACACGAGTGTGTCCGAAAATAATGTAAAACATGACTTTAAATTTGAACAAGTTATTTACAAATGGAATTTTATACAGTCAGTTGAATTATTTTTTCCAATTTCTTGTCGGTGTTATGTAGTGCATAAAACCATTCTTTGTATGGCAATCCATCAATTCTTCATCAACATAGTATAGTATCATATCCTCATCTTCTGAGGTGTAGTGCACAAAACTCTTCTTCGGCTTATGAGGTGTCATTTTAATTTCGATCTCTTGCTTTTGCTCCTTCGAAAGCTTTTTCTTATTTTTTAAATTTTGCTACTTTAGATGCAGCACAGGTTCGACTATTGGATGTCTTTGTATCAAGCAATGTGATAGATGGTAGAGTTTCAGTTGATAAGGAGTTGGGCGGGGAAGCAGATATGATTGTTGAAGAAGATTCCATAGGGGTGAACATATTATTGGTGGTGGAAAGTACGGCATTAGATATAGGAATAAATGGCTGAGGATCTGACAAAGGAGCTGCTATTGAAGAGTCGGATGGCAAGAGGTGTGCTTGGGTTGAAGATGATGATGTGGAAACAGCAGAAGTGGATAATGATATATTTGGTTTCGGGATTGATGAAAGCGGTTAATTTTTTTTTTCAGTTTATGCTTTCGCCCTATTAATGGTGAGTATTTATATATGTCTTACGTATTTTCCTGTATATAATCCGTAAAGCCGTTTTTCCGAGTACTAGAATAAAAAACTTTGCAGAATCCGCAGCGCCGTATAATCCACGGCAATTTATTACGGCGAATAATCCAAAATATATAATGCCGATAATGTAGTGTCATTAAAAAATACACAATATTCATAACAAAAAAAACTTTTTTTTTTTTTTTTTTGTAAAATTCTTTTCTTTAACGGACTTTTATATTGTTGCCATAATTTCTAAACTTTCGATTTTAATATCTGTTAATTCCGATGTCTAAAGGCTATAATTTTTTTGTCAGTCCTGGCAAATGCGGACTCAGGACAGTTTTAACATTCTCACTGGGAAGTGCTTCATCGAGTCCACAATTAAAAAGTTTGGGTCACATTTTTCAAAATTAGCCTTGTTCCCCCCCCCCCCTCCACAATTGAATATTTGATTCGTCAACGTTAAACAAGCATGCGGTTTCCTGATTTCCTACTTTAGTAGTCTTTTCCATAACATTTAGTTTAAAATCAGCCGTGTAACTTACACGCTTCCTCTTCAACCTGACGATATACGAACTTGAATATTTTCAGGACGAAATAACTCAAAGGTCAAGACAGAATGCGAAATGGCAGTTTATCTTTCCAATGAACAGAATTCGTTCTTGAACGTAATTGGACACAACTGATTTAGCTGAAATATGTCGGCCGAGTCGAAAAAGCTTTCAGCGCCATCTGTTATTTATTTTATAAAGCATAAACGGTATTTCTTTCAAAACATTATTGTGCGCGTTTCTTGATGGAGAATGTTTTTTTATCATATTATACGCGGCTTCGTATACTCAAGTTGCACTCAAGAAAATGTGAAACTTTTTAAACACATATTCTCCGGATTATATACAGTAAAATACGGTACTATAAGGCAACACGAGGGTAATTGACGATAGACTCTAAAATTTTGAGCCATAGTCAAGTGACGAGGACGACTCTTGAGCTAGCATTCCCTTTTCGAACTTCCACACCACGACAATGAGAGGACTTTGAATCTCGACAAATTAAGCTTTCATCACTCCCTCTACAAGGTGGGTCTTCAGTGGCAATAGGACTCGAACTCTTAACGAGCAGGCCACGTAGACATGACCATGCATCGTTAATGGTAGTTAAGGTGTTTTTTTTATTTCAATTAATTTGCTATTCCTTATTGCTCAGCTAAGCTATTTCGTAAAGTTCTAGTTGAACTTATTGCTTTTTCAACACTAATTACGCATTCTTCAAACACGAAGATGTTGCAAGGCAAAATCGGATCGTATTAAATAATTTTAAAAAGCTAAATTTTTTTAATTTTTATTAAAGCCGTACTTTAAAGTTACAGTATGGCCCTTGGTGACAGACCTTGTAATTTTGAACTTCTGCCAAATGACGAAGACACCCCCATAAACCAACACTCCACTCTCCAAATTTCCACACCCAAGCCAACATGAAGACTTCGAGCCTCGACCAGTACATGGTTTTAGTGTAAAAAATCATTTTAAAACTAACCAAATAAACAATAACAAAATGTTAAGTATTTACAATTCAGAGAAGAATACAGAATGAAATAAAATCTAAGCTGAAATGTTACAGCATCATTTCCTACAGTAAATAATTTTTTAAACTCTTTGTTTAAATTTATTGAACCTATAAGAAAGACACAAAAACATAAATCACATGATACAAAAATATTTTATTGCACCTTGCAGATATTTTAGTCTTTGAAGTCTTTTTATGAAGTTTTTAGTCAACATAAAAAATGAAACTTATATAAATATTTCACCCAAGTTGTCTATTGTCATAGCTTCTTCAAAAGATTTTTTATTTTCTACCTTATTGCAAAGTGATTTAGTATTTTTTTCAATTTTTGAACGTTTTTTTCGATTCATACTTTTTTTACTTTCTTTCGTATCGTTTCGAAGAAGTGAGCGATTTGTCAGCTCAATGCCATCCGTTCCGATATTTTCAAACAATTTATTTTTCAAATGATCAAAAAGTGTATTTAAATTACTTCGTCTTCCCAACACTTCGAATATGATGTCAGTAAATGGTCGAGTTGAGAGATCCTTTGTCAAGTTGTACAACATACAGCCAGCAAAAGCTTCGTGAAGTTTCGGATTTTCAAATGGAAAATTTAATAGGCAATTTAAATAAGAAGTGTACAAAACGCAAGTTTGCAACTGACTAAAACTGTGAACATTATGAAGGTATAAAGAATTGGCTCTATTCAAAGTGGGTTTTTGCAAATATTTTTTCATATTTTGGGCGGCAAGTTTAGCATCTTCAATCGAAATATCGTCGATTATAGACGAAAAAAGTAATTGCTCAGAACGTTCAGTTTTAGAAGATGAATAATTGTTTTGTGTTGATTTCTTCAATATAACATGAAAATATACTATATTTAATAACAAAGCATATATAAAATCATCTCTGGGTGAACAAGCAGAATTTTTCAACCAATAAATAATACAACTGAATAACAATTGTAAGCTACTAGGTATACATGAAATGAAATCCATATCTACTTCAAGTACATTTAACAGAAATTTTTGCAAATGTTTCTTTTCTAAGCAAAACAAATCATCAAGTTTCGGTACCGCATTTCCATTTTTTAAAAAATAAATAGGAGCAACATTTTCTCGCGTCAGATTATCATATCGACGATCATATTCGCATACATTTTGCAAGCATACTTCTTTATGAGTTTCTTCGTCATCTGCAGAATGCTGTAATAAAATTCCATAGATCACTTGCCTGATGTAACGTGAACAAGCATAACTACTCGGCAAAGAAGTATTTTCTACCTGAGCTTTCAAAAATTCACGGTGAAGATTAATGACGTTTAAGAAAAAAGATGGTAAATTTCCCAAATGAAACGCCATGATAAATGGAATGGGTAATGATTGACCACAAAGCGATTTTAATTTCGGATCTTGCACTAGGATTTTTTTTAATTCATCTAACTTGTTATCAATAATGAACATTAAATTACAATTTTGAGTTTTATAACCATTCATAGATTGATTTATCACATGTTCAACTTGTTTTCTCTTCTTATTTTTAAAATGACCCAGAATGTGTTCAACAGCTTCAGTTACATTACAATGTTCTAACCAAGTTAGCAATCGAACAATTTTTTTCTGTCCGGGGGTAACACGAAGACCTCTACAATTTCTTTTAGCAATATTGATACTTGCAACGAAAGCTTCGAATTCTTTGGTATTTACATAATCATTGCCAACTAAAGTTCCAAATAATGGTAATATATTTCGATCAAGTCCAGGGAAATATGACATGAATTTATCAATATGATAAATGTCACAATCAAGATATTTGCATTTAGTTCCATCAACGTCTGTCTCTAAAACAGATGTTCCAATTGAATCCAGACGAATGAAACCTTTATGAACATCAAATATATAAAAATCACTATCATTACTAAGAACTGGGCATTCGTAATAATTTGCTAAAGCTGTCAACTGTTCGTCAGCTTCAAATTCACATTGGGCAAAAGGAATAGCCATTTCAAAAAGAACATTTCGGAAAATTTCTGAAGCACAAATTGGTAACAAGTTCCCGGAACATTCTCCGTATTTAGCAATATGCTGTGTAACAGTTAACCTTGTCTTGGATCTTAATAATGTTGTTTGGAATTTTCTGTTCGATAGATCATATCCACCATCAAAAATAATTATTGGTTTGACATTGCATTCCAAATAAGACGAAAAATACTTCTTTATTGCAGCAGCATATCTATGAAAATAGAAATAAAATTAAATTAATACATTTAATACATATGGAATAGTTATAATGAATAGATGACTTTCCTTCTCAGATGTATCACAAAAAATCAGTAAATGCATTTTTTAAACATACACATATATGAGAAAATAAGAATTTACTTGTAATAAAATTTGTTTCAAAATCAAAAAGGGAAAAATTATAAATATTTTCATATTAATCATTTGTAAGAAGTAACTAGCAAAGAGCTTTGAAAACTTTTTCCCTTTACTATCAAACTTTTTACTTGAGTAAATATTTTGGCATTTCGGAGAGCAGAAATATATAAGATAGAAAAATATAAATTAAAATACTAGGTGATAATTAATTAATTGTTCAGAAATTAATCATTTTTTAGAAAAAAATCTTTGTAATATATATATATACATGAATATTATTTTATTATTTATGTTTTCTTAGAGTAAGCAGCTAGATGTTCCAAGTTTTTTTTTTACATAAAGCGTTAAAAAAATAAATCTTTGACAGTCCAGAAATCTTATTATTTTTTTTTAAATGTTTTTCAGAGTTAAATGATTTTTTGATTTTACATATGCTGCAGCTCAAAATGTTGCTCCAAATAAATATGTTTCATAAATTCTTTGAATAATGTTTAATGATATTTTAAAAGTGTGGAAATTTTGTCCTAGTCCTATTCTAAAATACACTTTAAGGTTCTCTGAAAGTTTCAAATTGTATCACTCAATAACTAAGCAAAGTTTTTGGGGCTTAATAGAGAATTAAAGGTAAGAAAATTTTTAAATGGGAATGCTTTGAGAGCCCATTTTGAAATAAAGTATGCTTTAAAATTAAGGCTTTGGAAAGATTATTTTCAATTATAAAAGAATGCATAACTATAAGTTTCGACAGAATTTTTGTGACCCCCAAACAGAGTAGTAGTCTATACATTAAAAAACTTCATGTGGATCAGTTTATGTCCTCATAATAGTTTTATGTAATAATCTCTGGGACTAGTGATTGATGTCAAATAAAATTTTAACAAATTAGTATATTTTTTATTAATTCTATAAGCAATTTTTTCAAAACGTGATCAACAGTATTTATATATTTCATTTGAGCAATTAACAGTGATACTAACAATGTTCACTAACAATGAATGTCATGGAAACATTAAGAATGTGTCATTCATTTTCAACCGTACAAAGAATATCAGAATTATTTAATGATTCTGTTCTGAAAAGACATGATATACATCTCTCTCTCTCTCTCTAGCAATATATATATATATATATATAATGACTCTTACCAATAACATTTTTATTCCAATTCTAAATTTTCAAAACTTTCTCAATCACTTTACATTTGCAGGAGTTTTGCACTACCTCTCATATATATATTTTGATATTAATTCTTAACACTCATAGAATTAATTTTTAAAAATTTAAAATAATGCTATTACTTGCCCATTGTGTTGAGAGCATTTTTGAAAATGAATTAATACAAGTATGCATTATGACCAATTAAAATGAATTAACATTAGTAATTTCATATTAATAGATTACATTCTTGATCCTTTACTTTTTTTAGAAATTCATCAACAAATGTGCATTTTACTCAAACCAGAATAAAGAGTACAAATATGTAATTTGAAAAAATCTTGCAGTAAGCATAACAAAAATGTTTAACTTATGGTATTCTTATTCCAGAAAAAAGTATACTGCTTCATCCAAATTATTGAAAGAAATATGGCAGAATTCTAAAATTAATTCAAAAGAAGATAATAAAATGACACCTTAAAATAATTAATATGCAATTTAAAGGGTTTTTAAACTGAAACCTTGAAATGCAAGACCACATTCACTACACAAATAAAAAGTTAGAATTTTTATAAGAAAAACTGACTGAATAAACTAGTCAAGACCTGTCTTAAGATATGCATCTGAAACTTGGACAATGACAAAACTGGAGGAAAATCCAATCATAATTTTTGGAAGGAAGATTCTAAGGAGTACATTTGGTAGTATAAATAAAAATAGTAATTGAAGGGAAGGTGATGCAATTTTGAACTATACATGACATAAAATGGCTTGACATTATTAATTACATTAAAATCAATAGAATGAACCAAATGGCCCATTTGACCTAAATGCATGATGACAACACAACAAAAAAGATATTGCTTTTTAGACCTACTGGAACCAGAAAGCAGGGAAGACTACAGTTGAGATAACCTGATTCAGTGAAATCTGATTTTCTTGCAATTAATGAAAAGAACTAGAGATCAAAGATTAATCAGAAGTTGTAATGGAGAAATCTTCAGGGGAAAGCATTGGCTCATAACTGGGTTGTTTAGCCATTTTTGATAATGTTGATGAGTGAATAATCATTTTTTTCTGTGTTTGGAGTTGAGTGTTGGAACAGAAAATTGATTTCTTTTCTGTGCAATTTGGAAAGTAAAGCTTAATTTGGAATCCAAGCACAGAAAATTAAAAAAAAAAAAAGAGTTCATTGAATGCATACAATATATACAGTGAATATATACAATATGTCTTAAAGGTTTAAAAGGAACAATATAAATAAATTAAAAGTAAAAAAACTTTTTTAAGAACAAGCTTTTATTTAAACGTGCTAAAAAGAATAAAATAAACTTTTCCTTTAAAACTTTTTTTTACTATCAACTTATAACGTCATTACACAATTTATATGATATAAAAGCTTGTCGCAATATTTAAGTACTCATATTTACTTAGTGTGAATTTTTAAAAACCAAAATCAATCAGGTCAAGTTATTTATTTTACTTGTTTATCTACACAGGTAAATCTCGCGACAACCTTTTATATCATATAAATTGTGTAATGGCGTTATAAGTTGATAGTAAAAAAAAGTTTTAAAGGAAAAGTTTATTTTATTCTTTTTAGCGCGTTTAAATAAAAGCTTGTTCTTAAAAAAGTTTTTTTACATTTAATTTATTTTTTACTTTTTAGTTATCGTTGGACAGGTTTCTCAGCCAGTTAAACTCATTGAACGCTGGTTCGCCATCCCTGGTTTAGCTGAATTAATTCTCGCAAAAGGGTATTAGACTAAAAACACAATTTTTTTAAATCCGTAATTTTTAAGCAATTTTTTCAATCTTCTAAAAGATTTTGTTCTACACACGAAAAAAAAGGTTTAGTGAGATTATCTTCATAAATGACAAAGTTATTAAATGTTTATTTAAAATTTTGACTATTTTTGAAAAACTTAAAGAATATATTATTTATTTGAAATATATTTTGAAGATAAGGGATATATTTCTCTAACATATTAGAAGAAAATTTTAGTTATTTATTAAAAAACTTCAAAAGGCATTTAAATATTTGTATTAATCAATAAAATGCTTAAGATTCAAAACGCATGTTGTAATCAAAAAAGAAAGTTTTATCAAATAATGATAATTTTTTGCTTGGACATTGAATATCTTCTACGTAAGAACCTATTTTTTTAATTGCTCAGGTCATCTTTAGAAACTTGATTTTGAAAAAATAATTAACCATCGCATTATTTTTATACAGTCAGATCTCCATGTAACGAACTTCTATTTTGGGAATTTCTCTATTTTAAGAACTTTTTCCTGGAACCAAGCACATATTACTCTTTTCATCGTAAAACAACTCCAAATAGCGAAGTGCATTTCCTATTTAACGAAATGTTTCTTTTAAGATTCGATTTTTTTCTCTCCTTATTTTTAAAATATTCCAAGTCATTTTGCAAATTATTCTCTTTTGGCACATTTTATGAATATAAATAACCTTGAGCTGGTTTTACAATGTGCCTAACTCATCTAGAGAAACAAAATTGCCGTAATTTTTCAAACAAAAAAAACTCAAATAAAATTAACAGATTCTATTTGTAATTAAATTTAAGGACACATGTGTAGTAGTGTGTGTTTAGATCACTGGCGATAAAACGAGGTATATTTAAATTACTTGTAGGCTTAAAATTAGAAAATTTATTTAAAAAATTCCTTCATTTTATTATAAAATTATTTTTTAATCGAAAATACATTGCATTTCTAGATAATATTTTTCTCTTATTGTTTTCCTAGCGGATTCCTTTTTGATGGGTAAGATACATAAAAAAATGATCTTTCCGAATCTGTAATTATTTTTTGTCTGAGTTTCATAGATTAAAGTTAGATAAATTTTTTAAAGAATTTCTTCAATACTCCATCTCAGTTTAACTTGGCAGCGTTGAGAAAAGTATACAATGTACCAATCTACTTGAAAAAAAGGTCTACTTTTTTGTTTTGAATTTAAATCCAAGAAAATAGATAGAAATTTGTAAAAAAATTGCATGCGTTGTAGAAATTAGATTATTTTTACGTTGTAGAAATGTAATTATTTTTTAGACAAAGTTAATTAATACTGTCAATAGCGCAATGTTATGAAATTCCAGTTTGGCTGAAAACCGATTTTCGACGCCAACTTTTGTCATTGTTGTAACAATAAAATTATTACAACAATGCAGATATATCCAAGTTGGCGCCAAAAACTAGTTGAACGTTTTTAATTAATATCTTTTTAATTAATTGCAATATCGGAATATAAGTTGTCAAAACATGCATTGTCATCGAAACTAAACGTGTATACAAAATTTCAGCTCAATGGGAGGAAGATATCAGCTTCAAAATTGAGTTGCAAGATTCCACCCGAACAAATTACATACATACATACATACATACATTGTAAGTTAAATAAAAGCTTTTAAAAATTTATAAAATTGCAGATTCAGCAGGTAATGTATGAGATATGATATCTTATGCAAGCCAATGTGAGAATTAGATTTAACATGCACTAGCCCTTCTGCACAGCATGTCTTTAGTGGCACTAGAACTCAAATACATGACTTAACGACAACAAAATGCTGACCATGAGTTCATGACCACCCAGCTTCTAGAAAAAGATGAGAGTAGAATAATAATACAAAAATTCACAAAAGGATACATCAGACACATCATTCATGATTACTAATAATAGAAAAATCCCATAGGAAAAGTCACCACGGATATCTCGGAATTGTAAATCCAGTAATTTGTGGTAAGAAGGAAAATCCCTCAAATAGATGTGCTTAAGAGGATTTGGCCAGAGTTAAATAGTTAGAAATGTTTTACAAACAAATGAACACTAAAAGAAAAATCTCAAATCAATATTGTACAACATAGACATTTTGTTCACAAAAAAAATTGTTTATATCAGTTTTACTAACAAATAAAACAATAGTTACAGATTTCTTAAAAACAGTTTTTGAATGGTAAGCTTTAATTTGAATGATGCTGCAATTTAAGATGTAAATGGTAGACATGGAAACAAGGATTGTTATGGATTACTGATATACTACCTTTTTTTACCCTCTAAATGAATCTAAAATCCAACTACTTCCAAGTTGACCAAGTTTTCTTCAACTGATAAATTGATCTATATATTCATAAATTTTATTATTAAAACTTTATTAGAATGAAAATATTTTTAATTCCATTATTTTATTAGTGTCATCTAATATTGCATATGCAACAATTTATTTTTTATTCAGATATCAATATTTGTGTGAAATTGCCTTATGTGTGCTTTTTTGGATATAATATCGTAGAAGCACAGTAAGATGCTGGAGAACACGTTTCAATTATGGTCATGTGATAAAAATGAAATTTTAAATGGTATTTCATATACCTAGCTTTAAAACTAGACTCATCAGATTTTATATGAAAATTATCGTACAAAACAGTTTAAATATAATAACATGAAATCTAAAATTTACAATCTTTTTGTTACAATGTTGCATATCTGATATTATTTTGAACTGGCTTTATTAATTAATGGATAATTATGATGTTCTGAAAAATTTCCAACAGATTTATAAAATTTTGGGGGTAAAATTATTTTTCAGTTAAGGAAAATGAAAATTTTCTGTTTCTTAAAAATTAACTTTATCAATTATATTCAAATATAAGCAAAAAATTCAATAGGAAAATAGCTAAATGATATATGATAATGCTATAAAACATGATAAATATAGGCACTAAAATACATAATTAGTGATAAACAATTGTAAAAATATTTTTTTTCCCTAATGGGCTGCGTATTGGTATTTTATCATTGCAGATTGAAAATTATATATTTACAAAATAAACAAAAAACTGAAAATATGATTATGTTCCTGAACTAGAACATGACTACAACAAAATGAAAAAAAAAAAAATAAACAGGAAAAAAAATCCCTTTTTAAATTTTCAGAATCTATTTATTCAACTCTTTTTCAGTATGAAATTTGGCATAAGAACTTTGATATTATTAATGCAGCCATATTGAGGAAACTTTTCAAAAAGTTGTTTATATATGTATAAATGCATACGAAATAAGTCACATTGCAACTCCCTTCTCTCTAATTCTTAGTTTTTCTTTAAGGAAAACAAAATTTAATAAGTGCTGTTAGAATGTTTTAAAATTTAGAAATACTATAAATTGAAGACAATAAATCAAAAATTTTTAGAAAGATCAATGAGAAAGAATTTCAAGTCTCAATAACACAAAATTTAAATTAAAATAATATAACATTAATCATCAGAAGAAAAATTGATAGAAATAAGAAAATTTAAATCAGATTAAGTTACTTACATTTAATCACAACCACATGGCAACATTATATGAAATGAAGCACATGGTTGCCAACAGGGCTTTGAACCATAATTTTTTTCATTCCAGTTCAACTAAAAATATATATATATCAGTTCTGTTCTGGTTTTTGTTCTACCAAAATTAATGGTTTTTGGTTCAGTTCCAAATGAATAATTTTATTTTATGTGTATATTCTTATTTGCACTAAAAATTCTATTCTATCATAAAAAAAATGTAATTCTATCAAAAATTTAGATTTTACTTTTTTAAAATTGGTATACTATGTCAATAGAGAAAAAGGTAAACTATGATAGCAGAGAGTGATGAGAACTGGCATTGTTATCCATTATCAAAATCGCATTTGACAACTAGGTTCATGATTCTGTTTTGTCTATATAAACAGCCTAAACAAACATCCGTAAATGATCGAATGCTGAGATATGAAAAATATAACTCAGATTGATATTTCTCTCTTAAAAAATCATCTATACTTCTTGTAAATTCAACTGAATTAAATCTGCCTTCTACAAGAAGTTTCATGTGAAATGGAAACAGAAAAGTACTAGTGAACATCAAAACAGGAAATCGAAAAGCAATGTACATGTAAAGATGATAATTAAATGATTGACGTTAAATTAGAAAATATTCATAAGTTCACTCAGTAACAAAATGATTGAAGATATATCAAACCAAAGTAAACCAAGATTTTTTTTCAGTTTAGAACCGGTTTTCATTTCAACCTAACTATTTTTTACGGTTTTCGGTTCAATTCCAGTTCGAAGCCCTGGTAGCTAATTTATCACACACAACACATGCAAAATCCCGGTTGCCAACTTGGCAAATTATCTTGAATGTTGGCACTATTGCAATATTACGAAAGATTGCAATATTACCCAGATTAAAAAAAAAAAAAAAGAGTCAAAATTTACAAATACTGAACTGAAAAGATTATGTGGTGAAAGAATGTCAGCATGAAACAATGTTAAGATAAAGAAGATGAATGTTCAGAAGAAGACAAAGAGAAGAAAATTTTAAAACTTTTGATGCAAAACTTTTTTTTCAATGGTGCGACAGCTCTGGGTGGACCTTGGCCTTCTCAATAACTTTCCTCCAGACCTTTATTTTTTTGGTCTATTTTTCCTCCAGATCTTCTATTTTCACTCTTACTGAAATTCCTTTCTAGGCAATCCACTTACCTGAGTTTGGGTCAACCTTTAGTTCTTGTTCCAATGGGCTTGACCAAAAAGATTTTCTGCATTGTACTTTCTTTGTTCATTCTAATAACATGGTCAGCCCATTTAATTCTTTGGATTTTTATACATTTCACAACATCTGGTTCCTCGAAGGCAGAGTTGAGTTTTAAATTTGAGCATCTGTGCCAAATGCCATGAATGTGTTTCTCTAAAAATGACTCTAGGATACAATGCTCAAACACCAAGAGTATTTTCTTCATTTTGTGTCATTATCCAAGTTTCTGATGAGTAAATGAGTATATATCTAATTAGACATTTGTAAATTAGTAGTTTAGTTGATGCAAAACAATACTTCTAATATTAGACAAGTCATCAGTTTCTTACTGGTACTTTTATTCAAAAGGTTACCATTGACATTCAGAGAAAAAATGGCAAGAATCAGTTAATGATTACAAGTATCCAAGTTATAAAGTATGATAAAATCATAATTACAATAGTTAATATTTGTAAGTTAAGTCTGTTTCATTGCCTTCAATGAATTTCTTATGAAAAAAGTAATAAAAATAAGATTACTGAAATTACTTTTGTATTATCAAATCTTTTTTTATGATAAACTCTATGAAAAATAGACTAAAATTTGTATACATTTTCATAGGGAAAATATTAGAATTATAATTGATTCCAGAACTTTTCAGTTAGCATGGTGAAAATCTCACCTAGCAAACTCTTTTGTTGACAACATGAAATATTCATAAATGAAAGAGCTATTTACTATTAGCCATTAATAATTTTATTGAATTATAACTAAAAATTACATGAAAATATCAGTGATATTATGTCTACAGTTGATAGTAACATTTAGCAATTTATTGTCAGTGCCTGAAAAATATAGTTTACGTTATTTTTTAAAATGATTTTTGGAACACTGGGAGAAAATACCTGAGATACAAGGACGAATTGCTAAAACTTTTGTTCAGTTGCAAAATTAACATACATTAGAGAAAAAGGATTCAACTGATGAATATACTGAAAATGAAGAACGAATAAGACATGCATTGGAAAATTGATGACGAAGAACAGTTGGTTTGAATAAAACAAATTACTATGATCCAGATTTCAATGTTATCGAATAAGTGAATTCAGAGAGCCAACTATGATTTCATTTCTTTTGAGGTTAGTGTCTTGGAAAGAAGTGCCATAAAAAGGACAGGATCCTTGATTACAAATAAATTAAATGTAAAAAAACTTTTTTAAGAACAAGCTTTTATTTAAACGCGCTAAAAAGAATAAAATAAACTTTTCCTTTAAAACTTTTTTTACTATCAACTTATAACGTCATTACACAATTTATATGATATAAAAGCTTGTCGCAATATTTAGGTACTCATATTTACTTAGTTTGAATTTTTAAAAACCAAAATCAATCAGGTCAAGTTATTTATTTTACTTATTTATCTACACAGGTAAATCTCGCGACAACCTTTTATATCATATAAATTGTGTAATGACGTTATAAGTTGATAGTAAAAAAATTTTAAAGGAAAAGTTTATTTTATTCTTTTTAGCGCGTTTAAATAAAAGCTTGTTCTTAAAAAAGTTTTTTTACATTTAATTTATTTTTTACTTTTTAGTTATCACTGGACAGGTTTCTCAGCCTGTTCAAATCATTGAACGCTGGTTCGCCATCCCTGGTTTAGCTGAATTAATTCTCGCAAAATGGTATTAGACTAAAAACACAATTTTTTTAAATCCGTAATTTTTAAGCAATTTTTTCAATCTTCATGCAGATTTTGGCTAACATTGTTCTACACACGAAAAAAAAAAAAGGTTTAGTGAGATTATCTTCATAAATGATAAAGTTATTAAATGTTTAATTAAAATTTTGACTATTTTTGAAAAACTTAAAGAATATATTATTTATTTGAAATATTTTGAAGATAAGGTATGTATTTCTCTAACATATTAGAAGAAAATTTTAATTGTTTATTAAAAACTTCAAAAGGCATTTAAATATTTGTATTAATCAATAAAATGCTTAAGACTAAAAACGCATTCTGTAATCAAAAAAGAAAGTTTTATCAAATAATGATAATTTTTTGCTGGACATTGAATATCTTCTACGTAAGAATCTATTTTTTTTAATTGCTCAGATCATCTTTAGAAACTTGATTTTGAAAAAATCAATAATTAAATTCAAATAAAATTATCAGATTCTATTTGTAATTAAATTTAAGGACACATGTCGTAGTGTGTGTTTAGATTACTGGTGATAAAATGAGGTATATTTAAATTACTCGTAGGCTTAAAATTAGAAAATTTCTTTAAAAAATTACTTCATTTTATTGTAAAATTATTTTTTTTAATCGAAAATATATTGCATTTCTAGATAATATTTTTCTCTTATTGTTTTCCTAGCGGATTCCTTTTTGATGTGTAAGATACATTAAAAAAATGATCTTTCCGATTCTGTAATTATTTTTTGTCTGAGTTTCATAGATTAAAGTTAGATAAATTATTTAAAGAATTTCTTCAATACTCCATTTCAGTTTAACTTGGCAGCGTTGAGAAAGGTATACAATGTACCAATCTACTTGAAAAATAGCTCTACTTTTTTGTTTTGAATTTAAATCCAAGGAAATAGATAGAAATTTGTAAAAAAATTGCATACGTTGTAGAAATTAGATTGTTTTTACGTTGTAGAAATGTAATTATTTTTTAGACAAAGTTAATTAATACTGTCAATAGCGCAACGTTATGAAATTCCAGTTGGCTGAAAACCGATTTTCGACGCCAACTTTTGTCATTGTTGTAACAATAAAATTATTACAACAATGCAGATATATCCAAGTTGGCGCCCAAAACTAGTTTAACGTTTTTAATTAATATCTTTTTAATTAATTGCAATATCGGAATATAAATGGTCAAAACATGCATTGTCATCCAAACTAAACGTGTATACAAAATTTCAGCTCAATGGGAGGAAGATATCAGCTTCAAAATTGAGTTGCAAGATTCCACCCGAACAAATTACATACATACATACATACATACATACATTGTAAGTTAAATAAAAGCTTTTAATAAAACTCAATCACATCATGGGAAACTCAATTCTATTTATTAAAAACTTTCTGATTTCATATGACAGGGGATGAACAAATACAGCAATGTGAATGAAAGGTACTGTATCTTCTAAAGTGGTCTTAAAATGCTTATTTTTCATCAGGAGATTTAAATTCTGGCAAAAGTAAGCCTTTGTTTTATGGGAAAGATATTCTTATCTCATATTAAAATGATTCATTATTTTGCGAAATCCCAATAATTCTTTTCAAAAAGGTCAAATTTGTATTTTATATATTATTCTGCTAGGATTTTGTGAACGAATATCAAAACACTTCAAAAGTTTAATAGCGATTACTTGAAAAATCGCGAACTTCACCACGAATCAGCAGAATTTGGCGAAAAATCCCTCAAAAAAAGTCGCCAAATTGAAAAGTCTTTACACCGAACTTACACATTTTTCTCAAAGTATTTTCCGGCTTTTCAATCAAAAAGTTTTTTTTTTTAACTGAACGGTACATATGAACCTGCAGTGATAATTACACATTTTTCGCCCATGATTTTTTGTAGGATATATAAAAAAGAAAAAAATCCATGGACCTAAATTCAAAAGCTGTATAAGGATAACATTAAAAACATAACAGAAAATTATAAATATTTTAACTCTTACTTATAATAATCACCACCATACATGCAGTCAATTTTGTTTGAAAAATACAACAAATGGATTAAGTTATTTCCATCTATTATTACTGAAGTATCATGCAACTTATATCTCTTTGATAGATCTGGGTTATTACAGAAAAACGTGCTTAATCCTCGAATCCCCATAACTATTAAATATATGTTTCATTTACTCTAATTTTAATAAACCACATTGTTCGTTTCCCAGCAATAACACTGTTCTAGAAATGAACATATACACAGGAAAATATATTTCAAATGCAAAAACAAAAACATATCTGAAATAGAGGAAGTTAAAAATCTAGGTAGTCGTTAAAGAGAGGATGATTTTGCTAGAAGAGGAGAGCGAAAAAGGCATCATGACATCACCTCCTGGTGATGATCATGAGAGGATGACTTTCTGCAGGGTTACACCGCAAGGAGGAGCTGGGTTACAGAGCCAAGCCATTTTCGCGCCAATATATCAAGGCAGTGTCAAACATTTCATTTTATCCATGGATGTGGAGGTACATAGTCGCACCGTAAGCCTGGTTTCTAATCGAAATGTTGGATTAATAAAAAAGAATATGACAGTTTTTGGACATTATAAATGTAAATGCGCTACAAGTTTATTTTAAATAAAATTTGTGTAATTTTTTTTTCATAAAAAGTTTAGCACAGTGGTCAAAAAAGGGAAAGAGTATGGATTTAATGAAATTACAAAGATATTTCTTCTGATAATTAACTTAAAACAAAACATCCATTGTCTAAAGTGTTTCAGGAAACGGAAGAAACTTCATATGCAAATCAACGTTCATAACGCCAAAAGCCACAAAATAAACATCACACAAAAATTATGATTTCGTAGAGGTTTTTCGTTGTCTTACTGGTGAAATTAGACCTTTCGGCCGTTATTTTGAGAAAAGGTGACTCGATCATGGATCACGACAACTGCATATCATTAGTAATGGCAATTTAATGGCTCAAAGTTGTGAGTGTGGGGTCCTGAGTACCCATGTCACCCCTTAGGTTACAGCCATTCGTGATTTCTTTCTTTAAATACACGATAATATCAGACCTCATACATCTCGTCTTGTGAAGAACTTGGGAACTCTTTAGTTTTTGATGCCTAGGGTGCAAAAGATTTCGAGGGAAGACGAAAAAAATTAATTTGCAGGGGCACTTTTAGGCTTAAGCACGCTTGACATGGGAATATGGTGCAAAAGGTTTTGGGGCGCAATGAATTGAAGGGCAAAAAAAGAGAAAAAAATTAAAATTACATCGAATGTACCACGGCTACGAATTTCTAGACACAAAGTTCTAGAGATTCAGAAATCATTATGACAGGGAACAAGAAGATGTGACAAAATAGGCAAAATACTTGACTGTAAGCTATCCGAAAAGAATCGATGAACAGTTTGTGCAAGAGTGTAACATTCCAAAATGTGTATGAAGGTGGAGATACAAACAAGAGAATCTCTTCTTACATCAAGAGAAACAAGGGAAATTGTGATTTCTAAATTTGGGAAAGTACCTTCCTAAATTTAGAAGTCCCAATGATAGTTTACTTGACACTTCCTGTGACAAACTGTGCAGCTTAGAGAAGTTTTTCTGCCCTTAAGTGAGTAAAGACTGAAATATGATCTACTATGGAAAATGAAAAGTTTAACAGTTTGATGCTGAACAAACTCAAAGTAATATCACAATTGAAACCGATTACAATGTCTAATTTTTTTACACTCATCAATGCTCGTTGAAAACCTTTGTTGTGCGATGACAATGACGAAGAATAAGGAAGCCGAAAAGTAAAAAATAGTAGTTAAACGATAAGTGATGAAAAATAATTAATTTGAAATTATATCATACTCTATGCCAGCGGCATGTGCATATTTTTGAAAATATGGAAAATCGGCCACCTTCATCACATCATTAGGAATTGTGACGACAAATTTCTTAGTTTCACAACAATTTTTTCACTGACGTATTCTTACGCAACCATGCCATTAATCACAATTACAAATGTAACAAAAAATAATTTGCTGACTTAGTTAAAATTAATGTACACTCCCTTCCATAAGTTAAGCATGAAGATGTCAAATGCAAAAAAAATCAACAAATACTGCTTTGAGTAACACAAAATTTGGCAGTAAAGTAGCATATATATTTGTACAAAAAAAATCAATAATTATATACAGAAATGAAAATAAACTAAAAGTAAAAAAACTTTTTTAAGAACAAGCTTTTATTTAAACACGCTAAAAAGAATAAAATAAACTTTCCCTTTAAAACTTTTTTTACTATCAACTTATAACGTCATTACACAATCTATATGATACAAAAGCTTGTCGCGAGATTTACCTGTGTAGATAAACAAGTAAAATAAATAACTTGACCTGATTGATTTTAATTTGCAAAAATTCAAACTAAGTAAATACGAGTACTTAAATCTCGGGACAAGCTTTTATATCATATAAATTGTGTAATGACGTTATAAGTTGATAGTAAAAAAAGTTTTAAAGGAAAAGTTTATTTTATTCTTTTTAGCGTGTTTAAATAAAAGCTTGTTCTTAAAAAAGTTTTTTTACTTTTAGTTTATTTTTTACTTTTTAGTTATCACTGGACAGGTTTCTCAGCCTGTTCAACTCATTAAACGCTGGTTCGCCATCCCTGGTTTAGCTGAATTAATTCTGACAAAAAGGGTATTAGACTAAAAACACAATGTTTTTAAATCCGTAATTTTTTTAAGCAATTTTTTCAATCTTCGTGAATTTTGGGTAACATTGTTCTACACACGAAAAAAAGGTTTAGTGAGATTAACTTCATACATGACAAAGTTATAAAATGTTTAATTAAAATTTTGACTATTTTTGAAAAAACTTTAAGAATATAATATTTATTTGAAATATTTTGAAGATAAGGGATATATTTTTCTCTAATATATTAGAAGAAAAATTTAGTTATTTATTAAAAAACTTCAAAAGGCATTTAAATATTTGTATTAATCATTAAAATGCTTAAGATTCAAAACGCATGTTGTAATCAAAAAAGAAAGTTTTATCAAATAAAGATAATTTTTTGCTGGACATTGAATATCTTCTACGTAAGAATCTATTTTTTTAATTGCTCAGGTCATCTTTAGAAACTTGATTTTGAAAAAATAATTAACCATCGCATTATTTTTATACAGTCAGATTTCCATGTAACGAACTTCTATTTTGGGAATTTCTCTATTTTAAGAACTTTTTCCTGGAACCAAGTACATATTACTCTTTTCTTCGTAAAACAACTCCAAATAGCGAAGTGCATTTTCTATTTAACGAAATTCTTCTTCTAAGATTCGATTTATTTTCTCTCCTTATTTTTAAAATATTTCAGGTCATTTTGCAAATTATTCTCTTTTGGCACATTTTATGAATATAAAGAATCTTGAGCTGGTTTTACAATGTGCCTAACTCATCTAGAGAAACAAAATTGCCGTAATTTTTCAAACAAAAAAAACTCAAATAAAGTTAACAGATTCTATTTGTAATTAAATTTAAGGACACATGTCGCAGTGTGTGTTTAGATTACTGGTGATAAAATGAGGTATATTTAAATTACTCGTAGGCTTAAAATTAGAAAATTTCTTTAAAAAATTCATTCATTTTATTATAAAATTATTTTTTTAATCGAAAATACATTGCATTTCTAGATAATATTTTTCTTTTATTGTTTTCCTAGCGGATTCTTTTTTGATGGGTAAGATACATAAAAAAATGATCTTTTCGATTCTGTAATTATTTTTTGTCTGAGTTTCATAGATTAAAGTTAGATAAATTCTTTAAAGAATTTCTTCAATACTCCATCTCAGTTTAACTTGGCAGCGTTGAGAAAGGTATACAATGTACCAATCTACTTGAAAAATAGCTCTACTTATTTGTTTTGAATTTAAATCCAAGAAAATAGATAGAAATTTGTAAAAAAATTGCATACGTTGTAGAAATTAGATTATTTTTACGTTGTAGAAATGTAATTATTTTTTAGACAAAGTTAATAAATACAGTCAATAGCGCAACGTTATGAAATTCCAGTTTGGCTGAAAACCAATTTTCGACGCCAACTTTTGTCATTGTTGTAACAATAACATTATTACAACAATGCAGATATATCAAATTTGGCGCCAAAACTAATTTAATGTTTTTAATTAATATATTTTTATTTAATTGCAATATCGGAATATAAATGGTCAAAACATGTATTGTCATCCAAACTAAACGTGTATACAAAATTTCAGCTCAATGGAGTGAAGATATCAGCTGGAAAATTGAGTTGCAATATTCCACCCGAACAAATTACATACATACATACATACATACATACATTGTAATTTAAATAAAAGCTTGTAACAATATTAAATTTTTGTAAGTTATCAGATAATGTCATGTTAAGTCATGGAGACTTAAACAGAATAATGTATAAAGTGAAAATAAGCAGCATAAAATGAAAAAAAAAGGAAATTAATAGGGTATGTGATCCCCCCTCATCTGTATGCAAAGTTTACACCTTCTGACTATACTTTCAATTAGGTGGTCAACCACCGCAGAATTAAGTAATCGCCATTCTTCTTGTAGAGCAGTTTTCAGCTCAATAAGAGTGGCTAGATTTGATTTAATTTGATTGTTTGATTTTATGCACAAGAGCCAAATTAGGCTAAGCTGCGCCAAACAATGATTTAAAAAAATAGTACAATTTTCAAAACTGGTCTTAATATATGCGTAGTTTGTAATAACTATTACACTATTATAAAATGCTAAAAAATGAAATTAAAAATATCGAAAATCATTTAAAAATTTATATTTTATATCAAAACGTAATAATTAATATTCCAAATATCCTGTGTAAATTTTAATTTCTCCGATTTCCGGTAGGGGTCAAGAAATGCGAGAAACCATCCCGTACGTGACTATCTACTAAATGTTCACACATCTACATCATATACAATCATGTCCTCGTCTTCTGAGTCGTAATGAAAGAAAGTTTTTTTAGGCGTAATGAGTGGTCATTTTTATTTCGATTCCTTGTTTTTGTACTTTTGTGTGCTTTCTCCTCTTTGATGTTTCTCCTACTGATGGCTGAACTTCAGTTAATAGTAGAGCAAATTTATTACAAGTTGTAGGAAATAGGTGTGTTTCAGTTGGTAAAAATGAAGCAGGAGTATGTAGGCTATTATCAGGGGTATTAGAAGTAGAAATGGGTATAGGTAATTGAGATTTACTTGATATTGCTGAAAATGTGGTAGGAAGTAGATGCACTTGAGTTGATGAGAATAATGTGGAGACTGATGTACTTGATATTTGATTTGCAGAGGATAAGGGTTTAAGACATTGCAAAGGAGGGCAGATTATGTTTGTTATATTTGGATCAGTTTGAGTAGTAGTAGATATATAGCTGAAGGTTTAACAGCCTGGGCATATGTTTGGGATATCTGAAAGGTTATTAATTTTCTAGCTTCTAAATAGGAGATATTTTTGTTAGTTTTAATTTCTTGTATTCGTTTCTCTATTTTGCATTTAGGGCATAATTTATAATCCGAGGAATGAGGCTGTAAACAGTTAATACATTTAGGCAATAGACTGCAGACAGTGGAAGAAAGCCCAGCAGTTGCACATCTAGAGCAAGTCAGTTGTCCGCAGCAGGAAGTTTATGAATGTCCGAACTTCTGACACTTAAAGCATCGCAGAGGATTGGGAATATATGGGTGAATCTTACAGTTTAGATATCCGGCTTTAATTGTTGTGGGTAGTTTAAATCGATTAAAAGTTAAAATTAAAAGTTTTGTTGGAATAACTAATATCTTTATTGTTATTCTTCTAACCTGAATCACACCTTGATCAGAAATTCCATCAAGGATTTCTGCTTCAGGGGTGGTCAACAGATCAGGTTCGGAAATTACACCTATACAGGAGTTAAGCGATTTGTGAGGACTTATTGTTACCAGAAAATCGAGAAAACATTTGGCAAGTAAAAAAGATTTCGTTTGTAGAGCAGAATTAGTTTCAATTAGTAAATCACCTGACATTAAACGTTTCACAGATTTAGGATCACCACCTATTGCAAGTATTGCTTTGTGATCAGCAAATGGTGACTTTTTAGACATATCATCGTTTATCAAAGAAATTAGAAAATATCTAGTATATGCAGTAATTTCATCAACATTAGTTTTGGGTGAAACGAGGCTTTTACCTCGGCACAGCATATTTAAATCCATAAGAAGAGAGAAGATATTCATCCTGGCGTGCCTCCACCCACCACGATGTCCAACAAGGGAGACAGTGTGACGGTCATCTGGCCAAAACCAGGCATGGTGTTTACCTAGAGTACACCCAGAATAGAGTAAAACAGCATCAGGGTGAGGATCGAACGGGTAAACCCGATTCAACTGGAGCCCTAACCCTACAGCAATTCTGCGATACCACCGCACCACCGCAGAATTAAGCAATCGCCATTCTTCTTGTAGAGCAGTTTCCAGCTCAATAAGAGTGGCTGTAGGTGGGAAACGTAAAGAAACAGCACGGCCGAGAACCTCCCAAAGATTTTCAATGGGATTAAGGTCCGGCGAATATGCTGGACACTCCATACGCGCAATCCCTCCACTCACCAGGTAGTCCTCGACGATATCAGCTCTGTGGGGTCGAGTTATCGTCCATTAAAACAAAAGTGAGGCCAACTGCTGCAGCGTACAATCAGGACTTAATTTCGATACCGGACAGCCGTCACAGAACCCCGTTTAAAGATGTGCAGGTAGGTACGGTATACTAATGAAATCCCTGCCCACACCATAATGCTTCCACCTCGGAATGCGTGATGTTCGGTGATATTTCGGGGCTGATTACGTGTTCCTTGTTTACGCCATAACCTTTTACGCTTGTCATCTGGCTCCAGAGCAAATCGTGACTCATCATTAAACATGACGTTGACCCAGTCAGACACAGTCCATTTGCCATGTTCCCGGCACCCTTTTAATCGTGCCCCTCGTGATTGGACGGATAGAGGAACACAAACTCGAGGTACCAGGGCATACGGTCCATTCATATGTTATCTTTGGCGTACAGTAGCTGCAGTATTGTCAATGGACGCTGTAACCATAGATGTCACACGTGTGGATGTCACTCAGCGATTCCGCTTGGCTACAATATCAATATATTGATCTACCGCGGAGGTTGTAACCCTTGGGTGACCACCTACGGGCCTTCGGACAACTGTTTGTGTGGTTTGGAATTGTTTCCATAAACGTGAAATTACAGAATGATGAACGCCGAGAAAAAGAGCAGCATCTCTGATCCCATTGTCCAGCTTCAATGCGCCCCACAGCATGCCAGCGCTCAGAAACTTCCATTCGTTTTCTGGATGTCATAGAAATACGTATGTCTTGAAAATAAATTGTACGAAAGTTTGAAACACCTTCTATCAGCACTTACAAATCAACATCTGTAACCCTTCATAAAGCTGGCTTTTTATAAGACTGCCCTTTTTGCATATTTCTTGACATGAAAGCACGATTGGCTGTTACCTAACATATTTGCATACTTCCATCTACCTTGCAGCGAATTGCATCATCTTCAATTTTGATTGGCTTCCGGAAATTAGCATTTTCCTCTCCGTGCTTAACTTTTGGAAGTGAGTGTAATTTGTTTGAGTCGGGGGGAATTGAATTTATGACATCAACTAACATTGACTCCATAAAATGGAAAATATTGTATAAAATCTCTGTCAAGTTCTTCAAAAGATAGCTTATTTGTTAAAATTCAAAAATGGACAATAATATTTTTTTCTTTCCTTTACACCCATAGCAAATTTTTTATTTGCAAAGCATCTTCATTTTCAAAATAATCTTTGTTGACATCCTTCATCATATCATTAAATATTGTGACCACAAATTTGCAGTGATTTTCTCACTAACGTGATCTTACATAGTCATGCTATTAATCACCAGTCACAAATAGAACAAAAAATTTCCTGGTTTAGCTAAAATTAGCATAGTTCAAATCGATTTGAAAAAATGATGTCACCTAACTTTAACGCTCCATAAAAAAAGTATACATCTATATTTATATATATAGTAGAACGTCATTTATCCGCATCAATTGGGACCGAACACCATTCGGATAACCGAAAACCGAATGCGATCCATACAGACACTAAACCGGTCTCTATACGAATATTTAAAATCTTCCTATGCGGGTAACGTGCTTGAAGAAAAAAAATAGGTGCAAAATGTCGCAATTTTACCTTTATTGTGGAAAATAACCACTTATTTTTTGCTGTACTATTGTACACCTTCGTTTTTTCGCTGCAAGGTGCAAAAAAAGGAAACTGGTTCGAATATTTGACGTTTCGAATAATAAACGTTCGGATAAACGATGTTCTACTGTATATGAATGTATGTAACCTTTATTAAATATAGTTGCCCAACATAAGCAATTATCTAATTTACAAATCCTTTCAAAATGGCTGCTTGAAATTTAATTATTCCTAAATTGTACATAATTTATGTTAAATGTACAATATACAAATGTTCTTTAAAAAACATTGTTTATATAAATATTTTAAACAAAACAATATAAAAATACCCATTGTTACTTAAACTTGGCAATAATCTAAAGTGTCTAAATTCGTTGTTTTCAATAAAGTTGTATTGTTAATTATAGATTAACAAAGAAAAGAAGGAATAATATTTGCACATTTATTAGTTAGCCAGATAATTGTGTGGTTGGAGTTTTTACTCTTGCAAATTGATTGCTTTAATTGAATTGCAAGAAAAGGTTTTGTTTTAAAAAAATTGAAAATGTTTCAAGCAGCTTTGGCTGTTTTTCATTATGATGCATTTTCTTTGGTGCATATATCAAATATCTGTTCAAAAGAATGGGCATTATTTTGTGGCTTTGCTGATCAACTTATTTTGCTTATTATTTCTGTTTCTGGAGTGAATATTCCATTATAAACGAAAAGCAACTAATGCCATTACTTCGGATAGTAAAAATTCTGTCGAGTATACAGAGAGCATTTCGAAGATTCTAGAATGGATTAACAATTTAAATCTGGAAAATAAATTGTGTAATTATATTGATGAATAAAGTGGCGTGGAGAAATTTATTTTCCCGTGTCCAACATCACCATTTTAGATAACACCGAGAGTGCAACTAAACACTCAGCAAATTAGAAAGCAAAAGACACACAAAAAAAACATACTCCTTTCGAAATTTCAACTATTACTCTTTCTGAAGAGGAAACAGATAACTTATCGGATACAATAAAAGAATCTTTAGTGGATATTTCAGACAATTCATGGTCCAATGATAAAGGAGATGCATTAAACTTCAGTAATGCTGATTTTGAAACTGACGAACTTGAACTGTTTTAAATTTTCAAAAATTCAATTGAGATGAATGATCGATTTCCAGATTTATTTAACGAAAAATATCATTTCTTTCCGATTTCAACTGATGATACACAAGACGCTGCTGTTACTGACGTCTCTGAGAGAGAGAGAGAGAAATCATGGAAACATCTAAAGTATCCACTCCTAAAAATTATTTAAAAAATTCTTCAGAGAAAAATTCATTAGAAGATGCTATTTTCGTCAAATCTGATTCAACTCCTGCTGCTTCACCCGAAGAATCAAACGACTTTCAATTGCGTCATTGATTCTGAAGAAAATGCAGTTGATTCTTAGAAACAAATGAAAAAAGGAGAATCTTCGGAAAGATAAAGAAGTTTTTCAGAAGCGTGAAAATAATTAAGACTTCCGCAATTTCTCATCAAAGGTTGTAATAATTAACTTCTTCAGGTGATGTTTACGAGTCGTATTTATTGCTAGATATTTTTTCTTTCCTATACACATTGTGGCAATTATTTTTTTTCACTACATCCTGCATCTTATCCACCTTTTCTACATTATACTCACACTTGATTGACCTTTTCTACACTGTATCTTGCACTTGAACCACCGTTTCTACACTGCACTGCACTAAGGGCGTTATTTCATCTCCAAGGAGTGAATTAATACCCCTTGCATATATGACTGAATATGCTTCATAGCTTTCCTAAGTTTGATTTTCGCCCCCAACAGGACTTACATGAATTTGACTTACAAGCCTTAAAAAGGCGATACATCCGATTATGACTTTATTAAGAGGGTTCACCCATGTGATAGGTTCAAAAAATAAAAATAAAAATTTTTTTTTTCATAAATTGCTTCCTTAACATGTCTAGAATATGGTGGTAAAGTAATTTTTTATTCGAAGTCGTTTTAAAAAAAAGCATGTGTTAGAAGAGCAGCTGTGTTTGGAGCGCCTATTGAGTACAGTTGATTTGATACCATTGACCCTTCTGAGCAGATTTACGTTCATACAAGTATAGACAAATTTGTAGAAAAACTGTGGTTTTCAAACTTTCCTCCGTCATATCTCAAAAACGGTTTGACCGAATGACTACAAATGTATAGGGTAGACTCAGAACTATATACGCACCAAATGGACTACGATCATTCCAAAATTCAAAATATTTCTATTTTTGGTAACAAAAACATAACAAAAAAAATCCATGAAATTCGAAACTTTTTCTTCAGAGGTCTACCAAAAATCCAATTTTTGATAATTTCAAATGAGTATAGTTCATTCTGTGCATTTTAGCTTACAGATTAAAACACCGTTAATTTTTTTTTATTTTAGATAATCCAATCAGTGAAATCGTGGAGGAAGTGAGTGGCCCTTTTTTCGAGGCGGGTGTGCTCAGAGCGCTATAATTCACGTTCTATTGGATATTTTTGGCTAAACATTTATATCATACTCATAAAATATATATAAATAAATGATTAAAAAAAACTTAAAGTTCTAAATTTTTCCTGGTCGTCAAAAAAAATTATCTAAAAATGCTTAAAAACAAACCATCCCATGGGTGAACCCCCTTAAACATCGTATAAGTATGGCTGGATGACGAATGACTGACTGAGATTTCTAAAGAACTAGCTTGACATTGTTTGAGTGACTAAATAACAATAAAAGCTGGTAGAGTAATAAATTTATGGGGACTTCAATGGCTGCTTTCGCTGCGATTTTCAAATATGTGCTTCATCAATCTTAATGCAATATCATAACGTAATGTAAGAATACAGAAACATGTAATAGTTCACATTTTTTCACAATAGCCTCAACAATAACTTTTACACAAAATAAAATTTTCGCTTTCTTAATTTCTGTTAGTTTATTTATTTCATTGCTTTTATTTTATCATGAACAATGCTTAAGCTTTTTTTTAAATTTCCATTATATTAATAACGTATTTGGCAGGATGACATTCATATAATGTTTCAATGAACTAAAATAATTTATTTTGATATTTTTGTAGAATAATGTTATTCAAGAATAAGTTAATATTTAATAAAATATTTTTCATAATTGAATGCTAAATGGCGCAATTAGCTAGCTTCGGTTAGTCAAAAGCAAAATTCAACTTGTTGAAGATATTTTTGACTAACTTTGGTTTGTGTGAGAATGGCTCCGAGGCAAATCGATGGGAAAATAAAGTATTACAGTATTTTCTAAAGAATTTCCCTTTTTCTTTCCTTTTTAAAGAGTTTGTATTCAAAAATCGACAAAAAGAAAAGCATCGGATGATGATGATTGTTTGATTTAATGTACAAGAGCCAAATTAGGCTAAGTTGCACCAAACAATGATTTCAAAAACATACTGGATGGGGAGTTTCCCCAACCAAATCAGTCAGAGTTAAAAGATTCGTTTTAAAAAAGATGATCCTCTTAGATGAATATTTTGGACATTCTATTAAAATGTGTAAAATGAAGAAGTCACATTGGTAAAAGTCGCAAACTGGGGGACTCTCTCATAACAATAAATGTCTATGTGTTAGACGAGTGTGTCCTATACGAAATCAAGTCAAGCGGACATCAGGTCTTCGAACTGGTACCGCTGTCCAATAAGTAATGGAAGGATGAATATAATGTAGTTTGTTGATGACCTGCTGGTCCCAATTCTCTTGCCACAAACTGTGGATATAACGCAGTATAGATGTTTTTAAATCATGGTAACAGGCAGGCCGCTGCATGAGATCAGACATGGATCGTGCAGCCTTATTAGCCTGTTCATTACCAAGTATATACACATGCCCAGGGACCCAACAAAAAATTATATCGAAACCCTTTCTTTCTAATTTGCGCAGAAAAAAGAGTATTTCCCTCACTGTGGGGGTGTCTACGTTCTGTTAAAGAGTGTAAAGATTATAGAGAACTCATGCTGCCTGTGTACACACGCATAATGACAGGAAAGCATTCATGAATATAAAAACAAAAACAAAAATTCGCCATATAGCTTCATTATTGCTAATATAGCGTCCCATTTGAAATTGTTCGACTTCATTAATGGGCGCGCTGGAATTAGCAAGTCCGAAAACTGCCATATCACTGCAGCCTTTATTTACGTATTTACAGATGTATTTGATCAGATTGTGATTGATTCCGATAACTGAATTGCAGACTTCTGCGTTGATATGTACGTTGAATTATTTCAAAAGTATAGAATAGGGTACAAACCATTGATACAAAAAATACCAATTTCAATATCAACATTATCGAGTTTGACAGTTGTTGTGTGCCCTCCATCAACTGATTTTCGTCGTCTGTACAGTGAATAACCATCTCCAGTAGTTTGTGTTGAATGATTTCAAAAATATAGGAGAATAGAGTACAATCCATTGATTATCAATTTCAATATCAACATCATTGAATTTGACAGTTGTTGTCTATCCTCCATCAATTAATTTTCGTTGTCTGTACAGCGGATAGCCATCTTCACCAATTTGTGTTTCCTTCAACAACTGACGTGGATATTTTTCCGTATTTCATTCAGGGCAGATGTGGGTTATATAGCCTACCTGGTTGGTGAATCATGTGTGTGTTCTTGACAATTTCAAATAATCTCAGATCTTCTTCTGGATCAGGTAGTTAAGCTCTAATGATATCGTAAATTTGAGTGGAAACAATTTTTTCTACCAAACAAAATTAAAATATGAGCATGAGCTAAACCTCTTTTCTGTCATTCAATTGAATGCGTCTAGCAGCGAGTTTCTCCTTACATATGGTTTTTAGTGATGAGATCCATAAAACGCATCAATTTTTGTTTAACAACTCTCGCTATGAGATCATGTCGATGAAATGACTGCTGTCCAGGCAAGAGTAGATCTTAATTTCATCCCAAGATGGATTACATGTGAAAGTGATAAAAAAGATCTGGGTGTCCATTTTTGCGAACGTATGTAAAAGCCTCCTGAGTATATTCGTACATGTGTCTTGGACTTTCAGTGTACAAAGCCGTAAGTATAACCCTTGACCCAATATCAACAGCTACTTTATCATTTGCGATTGTATCTCGTAAATGAATATACTCTTCGGCTCTAAGTTTCAATTGATTGTAACGAATGTAATTAAGTCGTTTGCTTTCAACTTTAGTGTACATGTCAACAATGAATTGCTGAAAAAGTTAACGACATTTCACAATAGGGTTGGATTGTTCAGCACGAATCATGACGCGGAATGCATAAAAATCCATACAGCTGACTTTTTAGGTGTTACAGCACTTGTAGTAGGATTAATTTTATACAATTCAAGATGTATCCATCTTCTCTTCGTGGAAAGAGTATTGGATATCAATTGATTGATTGATTGTTGAATTTATGGCACAAGAGCCAAATTAGGCTAAGCTGCACCAAACAATGATAAAAAAATGCTACAATTTTGAAAACTGATTCTAATACATACGTAGTTTGATAAAGTCGGATTCTTCTCAAATCTCTTCAATAAAGTTTCAATTGAAAAAAAAATTTTAAGTTTTCGTGAGTTTCGCAAAGTGAATAAAGTAATTAATTTCAAGGGTTCTAAATCATACAAAATTTCATAAAGTCAGATGTGTGATGCTCAAAATGTTTCAATAAAAATTCAATTGGAGGGAAAAAAATCGAAAAAAAAAATGCAAACGTTTATCGTAAAGTGAATAAAGTAATTCATCTACAAAAAGATAAGATCGTATCAAATAATTTCTATATTAAAAAATATAACAATTGATGTAAAATACTGATCGCACATAGGATTGCAAAGAGATATGGATGGTTAATATCCCTAACCAAATCAGATAAAGATAAAACTGATTGTGTGAGAATAAAAGAAAAACAATTACTTCCTGCTGTTTCGAACTTGTGTCGGTGTTATCGTGAGAATATTCAACATTTTTCAATGGGACATTATCTAAAACGAATTCACACACACACACACACATCCTCATTATACTCAATCATATCCTCGTTCGAGGTATTCTGTATGGGTATACTTTTCCGAGGTTTGTGCAGTGCTATTTTTATTTCTTTTTTTGTTTCATTCATTTTTTTTAGTAATTTTTTTTTCTTTTCACGAGTTTTTGATTTTTGTTTCAAATCCTGTATTGTAGTAAATGCAGATGGGTGGGGGGTTGAACACCGGAGTTGGATGGGGAAGCAGATATGATTTCTGAAGAAGATTCCATAGGGGTGAACATATTATTGGTGGTGGAAAGTACGTCATTACATACAGGAGTGAATTGATTTGATTTGATTGTTTGATTTTATGGCACAAGAGCCAAATTAGGCTAAGCTGCGCCAAACAAGGATTTTTAGAAAAAATAGTACATTTTTGAAAACTGGTCCTAATATATACGTAGTTTGTAATAACTATTACACTATGTTAAAATGCTAAAAAATGAAATTAAAAATATCGAAAATCATTTAAAAATTTATATTTTATATCAAAACGTAATAATTAATGTTCCAAATTTCCTGTGTAAATTTTAATTTCTCCAATTTCTGGTAGGGGTCAAGAAATGCGAGAAACCATCCCATACGTGATTATCTACTAAATGTTCATCCACATCATATACAATCATGGCCTCGTCTTCTGAGTCGTAATGAAACAAAGTTTTTTTGGGCGTGTGAGGTGTCATTTTTATTTCGATTTCTGGTTTTTGTACTTTTGTGCGTTTTCTCCTCTTTGAATTTTTTTTCTTTGAATTGTAGTAGATGCGGAGGGGGGTTGAATACCAGAGTTGGATGGGGAAACAGATATGATTGTTGAAGAAGGATCACTAGGGTTGAACATGTTATTGGGGGTGGAAAGTATGGCATTAGATACAAGAATAAATGGCTGAGGATCTGACATAGTAGCTGCTATTGAAGAGTCGGATGGCAAGAGGTGTGTTTGGGTTGCTTGATTGATTAATTGATTGATTGATTGATTTATGGCACAAGAGCCAAGTTAGGCTACGCTGCGCCAAACAATGATTCAAGATTTAGTAAAATTTTGAAAACTGTTTCTAAATCATACATAATTTGAAAATGTTAGATTATGCTCAAACTGATTTAACAAAATTTCACATGGAAAATATAATTTGAAAATAATTAAATAGAAATATTAAAATTTTCATATATTTGCACAGTAAATAAAGTAATTTATGTATAATAAGATCATATTACAATAAAAATTCTGTAAAAAATTATATTTGATATAAATAACCAATTGAACATTGAAATGAAAACAGACTTATATGGGGATTTCCCCCAACCAAAATCAGATAAAGATAAAACTGATGTACGAAAAAAAATGATGCAATAATGATTAAAAACTGGATAATCTATTAAAATGTGATGAACAGAGTAAGAGACTTTGCATGAAGGACATTCTGGAGCATTCTCACTAGATAAAAGATGCCTGTGCGTAAAACGAGTATGACCAATGTGAAGCCGAGTCAGTTTGACATCGTTTCTTCTCATCGGCATTACAGGCCAAGGTCCAATGACAGGTTTCGCGCAGTGTGCTTGGGTTGCAGATGATGATGTGGAAACAGCAGAAGTGGATTATGATATATTTGTTTCGAGATTGATGAAAGTTGTTAAAGTAATGTTAAAAGTGGACATTTTATTTTCGTTATATTTGCATCTGTTTGCGTAGTAGCGGATATTGTTGAAGATTTAGCAGCCTAAGCATATGTTTGGGATATCTGAGGGGATATTAATTTTCTAGCTACTAAATAGGATATATTTTTGTTAGTTTTAATTTCTTGTATTTGTTTCTCTATTTTCCATTTAGAGCATAATTTAGAATCCGAGGGATGGGGCTGGAAACAGTTTATACATTTAGGCTTTAGATTGCAGTCAGTGGAAGAATGCCCAGCAGATGCACATATGGAGCACGTTAATTGTCCGCGACAGGAAGTTTAGGAATGTCCGAACCTCTGCCGAAGCATCGCAGAGGATTCGGTATATAGGGACGGATCTTACAATTTAAGTAACCTGCTTTTATTGTAGTTGGAAGTTTTGGGCTATTGAATGTTAAAATCAAATGTTTCGTAGGAATAATTATAGCATCTTTTTATAGTGATTCTTCTGACCCGATTACATCTTAATCAGAGAATTCCTCGAGAATTTCTGCTTCAGAGGTGTTCAATAGATCAGGTTTAGAAATGACACCGCAGAATGCATTAAGAGATTTATATTCACAGGAAAAGCGAGAAATGTTTTGGCTAGTAAGAATGACTGTTTGTTTAGCATAACTGGTTTCAACAAGTAGATCACCGGAAAGCAATCTTTTAATGGATTTCGGTTCTCCACCTATCCCGTTCAGAGCTTTTTGTATGACAAATGGTGATTTCGTAGACATGACATTGTTAGGCAAAGATATCAGTAAAAATCTTGAATTCATGGCAATGTGATTAACTTTAGTTTTGGGTAAAACGAGGCCTTTACTCGGGCTCAGGTTCGGAAATTACAACTCTGCAGGAGTTAAGCAATTTGTGAGGACTTATTGTTACCGGAGAATCGAGAAACCATTTGGCAAGTAATAAAGATTTCGTTTGTACAGCAGAATTAGTTTCGATTAGTAAATTCTCTGACATTAAGCGTTTTACAGATTTAGGTTCACCACCTATTCCAATTATTGCTTTGTGAACAGCAAATGGTGACTTTTTAGACATATCATCGTTTATCAAAGAAATTAGCAAATATCTAGTATATGCAGCAATTTCATCAACATTAGTTTTGGGTAAAACGAGGCCTTTACCCGGCACAGCATATTTGAATCCATAAGAAGAGTGATGATATTCATCCCGGCGTGCCTCCACCCCCCACGATGGTAGTGTGACGGTCATTTGGTAAAAACTAGGCACGCCGCTTACCTATAGTACACCCAGAATATAGTAAAACAGCGTCAGGGCGAGGATCAAACGGGTAAACCCGACACCCCTTATCTGCAGCACTAACCCTACAGCAATGTCACTCTGGGGACACCGAAGGGACTTATCACCAGCCGATTGACAGGAGCGGGCTCACTCCTGCCACCCGTCTACAGAGAAGCGTGAACCAAAGGGAACGCAAAAGATATCCCCAGAACGCCATTTTCCGCCTTGCGGGATGCCGCACACGGCAAACATGTGGGTTGGGAAACCAACGGTGTTAGAGGGGGGAAATGTATTTTAGTTAAAAAAAGGGAAAAAATTATAATATCTAAATGGTCTGTAGCTGTGGTCTAGACATGAAATAAAGGGGGGGAGGGGGGAAATATCATTAGGGCACCTCGGGATCATGAAACCGGTACTCATCTAAAGGAAATGAGCCTCCTGAGGTGGTATTGGATATCGAAATGCGTCGTACGACAGATGCGTTTTAGCAACACGTTGCTTGGTTTGATCTCGCTTGCTAATAACAATATCTCGCCGGTTAATTTCTGTTCCGACAATTACAACTGCTATTTCAGGAACCATTGTGTGTGTGTGGAGCATTGAAGCGTCCTTCAATACTCCAACTCGTAGAAATTTTATGCTTCGTGGGGATTTTCACCTTTCGAGTATTATTTAAAGTTATATTAGCAATATTGTCAGAGGATTGTGATTATTATCGTCTATCTTACGGACTGTTGATTTTTGTGGCTTGCTTTATTTCTGAGGGCCAATTTACTTTTTTAATGATTCGTATAGTCGGGTTGTGAAAATTAAAATCTGTGATAACAGGACAGTGGTCACTATTGTAGGAGCTGTCTAAAACGAAAGTATTGCTGCATCCGATGAGACTTGAGGAGCAAAGGGTAAAATCCACGAAAGCACCTGAGCCAACATTGCTTTTATGCGTTGGGACATCAGTATTCAGAAGAATAAAATTAGAACTCGCTAGCCATTCCACAAAATCTTTGCTGTGTTGAGAAGTATGATTAAAGCCCCACACTGGATGATGCAGATTAAAATCACCAAAGATGAAAACTAGATCCGATAAGGAGTCTAAAAAGATTTAAGTAGAGTAATACTGAGTCCCCGCGAGGTGCATATAAATTTATCAGATAAAAGGAACTATTGTTAATAATAATTTGTAATACTAAAACTTCGTAGTCTGATGACTGCATATTTTCAAAGGAAATCTGTCTGGCAGATATATTTGTTGGTACTGCTATCAACAGCCCTCCTCCCGATCTGTGAAATTTATCTTGTCTGAAAAAGACCTTATCAGGGAATTGTAAATTGTCATTAGGTTTCAAAAAAATCTCGTGAAATATCCAAATATCTGATTGTGAAAAGGGAGAAGTATTGAGCCAAATAAGCTTGTTTTTTATACTCCTACAATTCCATTGTAAAAAACATAAAATTAGATATAAAAAGGAAAATAACAGTTCAAAAATTTCTATCCACCACCAGAGGAAATGAGATATAATTACAGTTATAGAAAGCTTATCTACATTTTTAAGGGGAAAGAAAAAAGACTCAAGATTCATGATTAAAACTGCAGTTTAGATCTTCGATGTTTCAAAGTTACCCAATATCAATATCATTAAATGTATCATATATGTTGTGAAATGTTCTTGGTACAAATGCGTCAAACTTCTATAACTTTAAATTCGCCTTTTTTTTTCCTGTTTGGTGAAGGTGATTGTTTACTTATTTCTAGGACATTGCACAAGTCCGTAAGTATTGTTTACATCATCTTTTGCATTGAATTCATTATTGTTGCTGTTTGTATTTCTAATGCTACTTGAAAATTGGTTACTATATTTTCTAATTTTTTTTCCAAATTCTTGTATATTGGGTTCTAGAGTTGTTTTTAATGCTGTAGAAAAACTTTTCGAATAAGTTTCCTTAAATTTTCGTCTTGCTTCTCCCAGAACTATGAGATGATTGCATTTGAATTCAAGTACTTTTTTCCTTTAATAAAAGTAGGACAGTTGTGGGGGAATTGGCCGGGTGATCTCCATTACAGTTGGTATATTTTGTAGTATTTATACACTGACCTGTGTGAGACACTTCGCAATTGATGTATCTTGTAGGGCTTGAACAGAATCGAGATAAGCTAAACCATTTGTTACATTGCCGTGGTTTTTCTATAAATAGTTGTACTCGATGGTTAAAAATCCAAGGTTTTACTCATTTTATATTTATACCTAGAATGGTAATTAAAACAGGAGAAAATTCTTGATGGCTGTTAGGTTTAATAAATCGTCGCATTTGAACTAATTTTAGATCATTTGTATTTCTTAGTTCGGTCGCCACGTCAGCCAGATGTATAGCAGTTGGAATATCAAATAACAGGAATTGAGAGAGGTGAACCCTTCGTATTTAATATTAGCTTTTACTGATAAATTTAATATTTGATTTATAGCTAATATTTGAGCAGCACGTACAGATTCCGAGGTACTAATTCTTATCTTACCGCTTCGAGTAAAGAACATGTTCATTATACTGTCATGTTTGGGTATTTTCCTTTTTGCTTCTACATGTAGAAGATGAGGATTCGATTTAGGGATGCAAGCTAATTTTCCTGAATGTTCAAGTAAAATTAAAAATTCAGTACTATTTTTATTGCCAGTTCGTAAAATTAGTTCTTGGTCAGTTTTAAAACTCCTGAAATACCTAAAATCTGTGGCTTCTGCCATATTTTCTGTCATTATAATGAATGAATCTTCAATGTCCGTTATCCGGAACAAGAAGTGACTCAGCTTGAGCCTCCGTTTAAGTCCAACAGTTCTCAGACTTCACAGTATAAAAATCCTCCTCCTTATATGAGAACAACTTTTTTTCAATGTTCACCACTTTGAGAGAAACGTTCTTCAAAAATCACAACAACAAAAAAATCACAACAAAAAAGAAATCACAAGAAAACCAAATACAGTCCGCTTGTTTTCAAAATTCAAATCTTCTCACCAATCAACAATTCACAAACACATCAAAATCATAATCTAATCTCACATCCTCTAAAGCTGAATTAAAATCTGACCAAATTGGGCTCGTGGAATAATGTGATCGTAATTCAGCAATAATTTCTCAATCTGTTGCCATACTGAACGTGCATTGTGATGTTATTATATCGAGTATTAAATTTACTATTCATGATTATTGAAGTTACTCACTACTTAAGGTATCGATACCGATTCATAAAACTATCATCGAAACCGATTCATTTTTTATCATAATTTTTTACCAATAAGAATAATGAAGTATGATAAGTATTAGATTCATTTGATTATTCCAGACTTTTATTATAATACTTTATACTTTCTAGGTTACTGCAAAGAACCTCTTTTAAGAATTTTTTTTATAAAAAATTGTTGTAAAATAACTTGATTTTACAGCTATGAATTCAGCAAATACATTCATATTCAAATATAGCAGGGTACCAATTTTCATAGGAATCGGTTAACTGATATAGAAGTTGGTATACTGCAGAGCCTCCTCGTGGGGAGCTGCAACAAAGTGAATAACGAAAACGAATTATCTATAAAAAAAAATACATATACATACCAATTTTCAAGGCAATTGGTTGAAAGGTGTAGAAGTTGATATGCTAGTGGGAAGCTGCAACTAAGAGAACACCACAAAAATCTTTTCAGCAAAAAAAAATACTTATGCATGCCAATATTCATAGTGATAGGTTTAACAAGTGTGTTAGAGTGAAGTGATTTCATATATACAAACATCCATTTTTATATAGAGAGATGAAAATATTGATATTGATCTAAATATTCTGGTAAAAATTAATTTCATATCATTTTAAAACTATTTAATGAACCTCATTGTATTTAAAGAGTAAAAATAAAATTAGGGATACAAAGTTTGCTCATAAAAAATGCTTACCTGATTCAGTAATTGCTTGTATTTAAAAGATTAAAGTACATATGAAAATGGAAACTAAATGTCAAATAACAATAATGAGCTTTTAAAGTTATTTTAGTTGAAACAGTGCACTATATAAAACAGGTGTGAGGGCTCAACTTTGCTAGAAATAATAAAAATTAGCTTACAACAGAATTTCCTTGACTAAAAGACTAAAGACCATATATTCAGAGCATATAAAAAGTCAAAATAACTAAGTGTTTATAACTAAGTGAGATATTTTTCGCAAGCCACACGAAATTTGGGCTGTGCACTCCATCATGAAAAAAATGTCATCACAATTAAATAACTCGTGTTGCTGTAAATACTGTCAAGAAACAAGAATCAGACAAATAAAATGTGATTGAATCTTCACAAGACACTGTACTTGAAAATAAAAAAGCAGGTAATTCTGAAGGGCTTCTTATTTGGCTTCGAACCTTACCTTCAATCTCTTTGCTCCTAATATCGATTCATGATGAGATCACAAATTAAATGCTTAATCTTGTTGATTACATTAGGTAACGTATTGGCATCTTATGAATCTTCACGAAACTCGTTCAAAACAATAGGAAATTTCCAGTAGTTCAAAAGAATGAAAATCCGGAACCGCGAGATTATAGAGCTACTACAACAGCAAAAATGACTCATTTGCCGACTTAGAATCCACTTTGTATAAATGCAAGCTACAAAGTGGAGGAGAAAAAATCCTATGTTCAATGAGAATAGCAACCAATTTTTCAACCATGGCATACCCAGTATTCCATCAGTCTCACCTGATGTTACTCATTCCCTGTCCTTTCGGGGATTACTCCAGATTAAATGGTGCAAATGATGGCAGCCATCAAAAACATGTCAAATGCTACAAAATCTGTAGAAAATGAACTTATTTCTAACCTGATAACTAATCCCAAAATTGCTGGTGCAACTTTTATACCTTTGTCTTTTGTTGCCGAGGCTATTGTTCTTGTCTGGATCAGTTACGAAAGGGAAATACATCTCTAGTTTCGTTTTCAACAACAGAGGGTTCAAAGTTTTGATGCTTCACAAATTCTGCAGGAAATCAAGGAAACCGTAGCAAAAATTTCTCCAACAGTGGATAATAATGACTACATTCAAAAGACTATTTTCTGAGTTTTCATGGGTAATGCTGATACACCCAAATCTGATTATGCTCAGAAAATTTCTCGAACAATTAATCAGCTGATTGCAAAATACGGAGTAAATGTTTTGACATTCAAGAAAAGAGTGGAAGGAATTAAAAAAGGTAAATGTGAGGATATGTGTAAACGTTCTGTAACTATATCTAAAAGAGATATAGAATAAAATCATTTCAATCTAAAACAAAAGAGAATTGTACTATATATTCATACAAAATTACCACTGGTCGAAAATATTTTCAGTACCACTGAAGACCCGCCGTGTAGGGGAGGGATGCACGTAAAATCTGTCGAGAGCTCAAACGTCCTCCCGTTGGTGTGGTGTGGTAGTTAGGAGAAGGGGGTGCCAGCTCAGGTGTCATCCGCGTCACTTGACCATGGTTCAAAATTACGCGGACCGTCCCCAAAAGCCCTCGTGTAGCTGAACAGTGAGACGTTAATATTTACTCACTCACTCGAAAATATTTTAAACAATAGTCACTGTGTAATATCCATTTTATTAATTAAAGAGGGAAAAATATTGTTGTAATTGTGGTAATAATGCATATGTTATTGAATATAGGAAATTGTCATGTCTAATTATGAGAATGTGAATTGCTAATACAAATAAAAAGTGTATATATGAGATTTTTTTTATTTTGTAATTATTGAGTTGAATATTCTTTATGTTGTTAAATGTTCTCGAATTTGATTATTATTTTTAATTTAAGGGGGTCACTTCACAAAAATCGATTCAAAAATCAATTTTTCAATTTCAATTGAAAAATAAAATACCACTCTTTCTCTTTCTAATGCACTTTAAATTTTTGTTCTAGCTAAATTAGAAGTATTTTTAATATTTTGAAAAATTTGTTTACATCTGTCAAACTCAAAAAACAGCTGATTTCCAAGCCCCTTTCATATCAAAACAAAAAACACTTGCTACTTTTACGCCTTAACAAGTATTTTAAATTTATTAAAAGCATTTATTTTGATCCGCAACTTAATCAGGAAAGAAGTGAAGTGAATTATTTTGAGGTAACTCGTGTACTTATCAGTGAAAAGTTATGCATGTATTTACCGGATTAGGAAAGAAATTTAGTAAATCATGCATTTTTTAAACTTGATCTTTTTAACGACGCATTATATAAAATTATGTTGAAATAATAATATATACTTTAAGTTCTATTTAAAAATTTTGTTTAAGAGAAAAAAGTTTTTTTTAAATGTATTTCATCTCAAAGATATCTTACATCTGAAAAGAGTATCATCTGCACACCAGGGGTTTCAAACTCGAATCCCGCGGGCCGCATGCTGCCCACAACGAGCATTTTTATGGCCCGGCAAATATATACCCACACAATGATACATAATAAAATCTTTTTAAAAATTTGTCCCGAAATCGGAAAGATAGCTGCAGAAAAGAGATGTCAAGTGTCAGGATATAGACATTATTTTTTTTTTGTTCTTTTATATATGGTTATTATAATGTAAGGTAATTCGGGGGAAGGTGCCAGTTTGTTAATAGTACTTTTATGCATCGATAGATAGCAATACTGGGACACTTGTGTGAAGAGTCTACTCCGACATTAAATGTGTGACTTGTGAATTTATCTTAATTAATCGTCTTTAATCGGTGTTATTTTTGGATCTCGTGAGCATTTAAAGTGGGGAGTACAACTTCTATAAATATACCGTTCCTCATATTTAAAGTTCCTAAACGTAATTGTTATTTTAAATAAGATACTAGCAATATAAGTATTACATTATGTTACACGTACGTTGCATGTAGAGGTGGCTATAACACTGTAGCAAATAAAGAAATAAGCGTGTGGCATTTTCCCTCTATTCTTAGGGGAAGACGCCACATGATTCAGAAATTAATTAAAGGAACTCAAAAAAAAAATTTAATTTTGTAACATTGTATACTATTGTATAAAATATAAATGCAATTAATTATTACTATTATAATTAATAATACTTAAATGCAATTAATGATAAGTGGTCTATCACACCATCGGTTGCCTCCACCAGCAGAGAACACAGGAGCACAGCTTTATTCCTCTGGTCAGGGAACGTAAGCCATCCGGGCGTAAAAAAACTAACATCGGAAGTCTTACTGAATCAGAGAGGAGAGAAGCTATGCTAGAAAAGGACCGAAGAAAGCTAGAAAAGGCGGGTAAAGTCAAAATAAATAACAAGAAACCTTCTAAGAAACAGCAGAAAGAGACGTCAGTTTGTCATCCTTAAGCGAAGAAATTCCTTTAGATACTAGTGGTAACAGTTTTCATGAGAAAAATGCTGACGAAGGTTTATTTCGAATAATAACAAAATGAGTAAGAAACAGTTGTTAAAATGTGTTTTGCTTATAAACTCTCTTTAAAAGGTAGGATTATATATTTCAAACTGTTTTTATGAAGTTGAAGAATAAGATTCTCCGTGTAGCACTCATTTCCAACGCTTATTTGCATCACTGCTTGACATGTATCCAAAAGTATAAAACTTTCATGGACGACTTTCCCATTTAAATGTAACGTGCTCCATTTGGCATTCTTGGTGCTTTTTGAAAAATCTTCAGCCCTCGCAGAGACTGAGTTCTCTGGAGAATTCAAGTAAGGGGCTTTGGGACCGTAGACCAGCACCCTCCCCCTCTCCTCGCACACGAGCTAAACTACACTCAGGAGCCAAAACATTATGACCACCCCTACATTTTGCAATGAACTCGCCTGGATGACTTGGAAGGCACGTGATCAGGTGGAAGGGGTATTTAACTGCTGCTGGAAAGTCTGAAGAATCATTCTTTCACTTACTTCTGCATGTGATGGCAAAGGCTGCGGATCTAAGCGACTTTGATAGAGGGCAGATTGTAATGGCTCGAAGGCTCGGAAAAAGTATTTCGGAAACTGCACGACTTGTGGGTTGTTCGCGATCTACAGTCGTTAGTACTTCTGCAAAGTGGATGAATGACGGTGAAACCAGCAGTAGACGACATGGCGTTAACGTCCACACGCTATCAAAGAAAAAGATCGCCGGAGACTGTCTCGCATGGTGAAATAAAACCGGAGCCAGACAGTTGCTCAGTTGACAGCCCAATACAATGCAGGGCCAAGTAGAATAGTATCAGAGCACACTGTTCAGTGGACACTGTTGGATATGGGGCTACGCAGCAAACGTCCCACTCGTGTGCCTTTGCTAACCAAGCGTCATCGTCAACTGCGCCTGCGCTGGGCCCGGGAACATTGCGACTGGTCCATGGATCAGTGGGAGAGAGTTGTCTGGTCAGATGAATCACGGTTTGTCATTCATCACGCCAATGGCTGTGTCAGGATACGCCGTCTTCCAGGCGAACAGTTGCTCCCTCAATGTACATTAGGTAATACACAGGCCGGTGGTGGCGGTATTATGCTTTGGGGGACGTTCTCTTGGGTGTCTCTGGGACCCGTGGTTGTGGTAGAGCAAACCATGAATGCTACAGGGTATCTGAACATCTTTGCGGACCAGTTGCACCCTTACATAACCTCTGTTTTTCCAGCTGGAAATTGAATTTTCCAACAGGACAACGCCCCGTGTCACAAGGCTAAAATTGTGTTGGAGTGGTTCCAGGAACATGATGCTGAATTCTAGTTAATGTCCTGTCCGCCTAACTCACCGGATCTCAATTCGATAGAAAACATTTGGGATGTCATGGGACGGCAGCTCAGAGTTTAAAGACTACCAATTCGCAATATCTCGGATTTGCGTGACCGTTGCTTAAACATCTGGTACAATCTGTCACCGGCCATCTACCAAGGACTTGTGGCATCCATGCCAAGGCGGGTTGAAGCTGTGGTGCGCGCCAAAGGCGGGCCAACTCGTTATTGAAAGGTGATCATAATGTTTTGGCTCTTGAGTGTAGAATTCTTTATTTTTTTAAACCACAGCACCTATTTAAACTTAATATCTATTTTTTTAAATGGTAAGACGATAAAAAAATTTATGGTCTTATTCCTTCCCTCTTTTATCAAAATATTCGATTCGCTGCTAGTTCACTTTCTTCTTGAAACATCAGAAGCCGAGTGGTCATAGCCATGAACTCGTGATTAGCACATTCGAATTCTGGTACCACTGAAGATCCGTCGTGCAGAGGGGCTGATGCGGGTTAAATTTTTCGAGGCTTCAGCTTATCTCGAAATCTTCTGGGAAAGGTTGAAGAGCGGGGTGCCATCTTAGACATTCGTCCTCGTCACTTGACAAAAGTTTAATATTATGAGATATGTTGTTAACAGCCCTTACGATGGTACTTTATTAGATATCAAAGTAAATTATCGTTTTGAAACGTGTTCGAGGATATCATTTGAATATGTAGCTTTATTGGTCGCTCATGTGAGTCAGTTTAGTCAAATTAGTGGTGAATATGAGACAAATATTAATTCAGAATATTTTCCAAACCAACGTTTTATTTACAACACAATAACCAACTGAAATTTTATTCTATTGCCAGAAAACATTTTATATTAGCCAAGAAATAAATTACAAAATAAATCGTCTGCTGAAAAATAATATTTAACAAATAAGAATTATATTAATATTAAAATATTAATACATAAATTATTATTTAATTAACAAACAATTCATTAATGAATAATCAATTAATTAATAAACAAATAATAATTTAATACATTTGAATTATATTTTTTAATAAACAAAAAATGTTTTCCACTTTAAATTAAATCATCTGCCAAGCAGAAAGATAAGTTTCCTCTACATTCCCCTAGCCATGGCGATACTAAATGTAATCTTTGAGATGGTCAGGGAATTTAACATGTCTATCAGACTTTGTTACTTGTAAATTTTTGCTTTCAGGATCCACTGTTGATTTCAGACTTTCAGCTTCATCTTTGACAAAGAATGCCGGTTTTAAGCGATCAGTGGAAATTCTCTTAATTAAACCATCGACATCAACAACAAAATATTTTTCTTTTCTGCGTTTAACGGTATAAGGTAGGTAGGCTGTAAAGATGATGTAGCTGCATTATTAAAAATGAAGACATGGGAACAACTTGATAATTCTGAAGCTACAAAAACTGTTTTTCTTCCATGTGTAGTGGTTTGGATTGGTCTAAGTTCACGAGTTACATTGTGGAGGTGACGGAGAAATTCTGAATGTTTGATTTCATTAGAAGTTGAAAAAAGTTCTCCTGGCAACTTTAGTGGTGAACCATACACCAGTTCTGCAGATGAACAACCTAAATCCTACTTTATAGCAGAACGAAGGCCAAGCAAAACAAGTGGTAAATTTTCAAACCAAGTCAATGATGAGAGATAACATCTGAGGACCTCTTTAATGGAACGGTGTTGTCGTTCAAATAGTCCATTAGCCTGAGGATGATACGCAATAGTTCAATTTGCCTTAAAATCTAAATATTTTGCCAAGGATTGAAAAAGTTGACTTTCAAATTGTCTTCCTTGATTAGTTGTAATTTTTGCAGGAATTCCAAATCGGGAAATCCATGTGGAAATTAAAGCTTTTGCTACAGTTTCTGCACTTTGGTCTTGCAATGGGATAGCCTCAATCCAACGAGTGAATCTGTCAATCACAGTGAGGAGGTATTTATACCCTTGACATGTTGGCAATGACCCTACAATATCCACATTTAGATGATTCAATCTTTTATCAGTTACAGGGATTTTCTCTAAAGCAGAACGTGTGTGCCTGTGGATTTTTGATTGTTGACATGCAATGCATGCTCGAGTCCACTGTTGGCAATCTTTCTTCGTGTTTGGCCAGTTGTATTTATCTGTAACAAGTTTTATTGTCGCTCTTATTCCTGGATGTGAGAGCTGATGACAAAAGTCAAAAGCTGTTTTTCGGAAATCCAAAGGGATATAGGGTCTTATTTTTTCGGTGGATACATCACAATATATTTCTTTTGAAGAATTCAAAAGTTTCAATTTTAGAATTTTTAGATTTGGATTCTGTTTTAGAAGAATTAGATCAGCATCTTCTTGTGTTTCAGCCAAACTGTCGTAGTTTAAAGGTGAGGGAAAACTAACTGAATAAATTCTAGATAAGGTATCTGCTACTTTGTTGTGTCTATCAGAAATAAACTGGATGTTTGTTGTGTGCTGTCCAATGAAATCTTGGTAACGAAACTGTCGTGCATTTGCTTTTGCTAAATCTTGCTGTAGAGCAAAAGTTAGCGGTTTGTGATCTGTGGAAATTGTAAAAGAACGTCCTTTTAAAATGTATTTAAAATGCTTGACTACTAAATAAATAGCGAGAAGCTCTCTATCATATGCACTATATTTTCTTTAGGATGGTGTTAAGTATCGGAAAAGAAACTGAGTGGTTGTTTAAGTTCATTCACTTCATTTTGAAGTACAACTCCCACTTCTGTATCCGATTCATCTGTTACTAATGATAAGTTTGCATCAGGCACAGGGTGTACTAGATGTGTGGCTTTGCATAAATCATCTTTAGGAATTGTGAATGCTGTTTTTGATTCTTCTGTCCAAAAAAGAGGTTTGGTACTGCTTTTTTTTGTGACCTTCTAGAATTCCTGTGAGTGGTTGCTGAATTTTGGCACAATTTGGAATGAATCGGAGGTAGAAACTGACCATTCTCAAGAATCGACGCATGCTGGTAGCAGACTTGGGCTTAGGAAAATTTTTAATTACTTCGGCCTTCTCTGGAACTGGTTTCAGTCCATTAGAAGTAATTTCGTGGCCCAAGAAACTTATTTCGGAGGCACCAAATACACATTTAGAAGAGCTGATGCAAAGTCCATATTCATCAAGTCTCTGAAATAGTATGCGCAGATATTTTTATGTGTTTCCTCATCTGTGGAAGCAATGAGAATATCGTCCAAGTAACAAAATAAAAAATCTAATCCAGAGAGTACTGTGTTCATGAATATCTGGAATGTTTGAGCTGCATTTCGTAAACCGTATGTCATGAAGGAAAATTCAAAAAGTTCAAAAGGTGTTGTTATTGCAATTTTTGGTATATCTGCTTCATGAACTGGGATTTGCTAATATGCTCTGGTTAAATCAGTGGAAGAAAATATTTTAGCATTATGTAATATGTGGGTGCAATATTTAAGATATGGTATTGGATATCTGTCTGGAATTGTAACATTATTTAAAGCTCTGCAATCCCTGCAAGGCCTCCAGTCATCAGACTTCTTCAACGCAAGATGTAAAGGACTAGCCCAACTACTTTTTGATGGTCTGCAGAGTCCTTGTTGCAACGTAAATTCGAATTCCTTCTTGGCTGCTTTCATTTTCTCTATTGACAGTTTACGTGTTTTAGCAAAAACAGGAGGGCCTTTAGTTCCAATAAAATGTTGAATATTATGATTTTTGATCTTTGTATTTACAATATTTGGGCGTAAGAGATTTGGAAAATTTAAGCATAATGGCTTCATACAGATTTGGTCCTATGCTTGAAATTTGTAATTTTATATTAACATAAGGTAATCATTTTGTAGTCGGTGAAGTTTTTCCATCACTTAGACAATTATTTTTTGAATCTATAAGCAAGTTGAAGTGGCTTAAAAAATCGATCCCAATTATTGGTCTATCTACATCTGCAACCACAAATATCCAATTGAAAGACCTGCGCAAACCAATATCCAGACGTAATAATTTTTGACCGTAAGTTTTTATTTTTGTTCCATTTGCTGCAAAGCGTTCAAGTTTGTCAGATTTCCTTTTTTCTGCAGGAGTAGGAGATATAACAGAAATGTCAGCACCGGAATCTATGAGAAACAATGTTGCTGATTCTTTATCAGATATCAATAGACGACTTATCTCCACTACACGACTCTCCGAGGAGCTAGTTTAAAACTTCCGAATCATCTGTTTGAGTTTTTAAAGTCATCTTGTATGGTTGCAGGCATTTGAAAGTTTTATCGCCAAATTTTTATAATAATAACAGATCGTATTATTTGAAATATCGCGTCTTTATTGTGCTCTTGAACGAAATCTTGACCTTTGGTGAAGCTTGATTGGCGATTTAATTTTGAAATTTGTAAGAAAAGTTCAGAAATCTGACTCTGCAATTTTTCTAAGGTGAGATTATTCTAAGTATTTTCGATCGAACTTGCATTATACTTCGGCGGATTTAATTCTCATATTTTATCGGCAATAGCAGGGAGTTTTTTTAATCGTCATCATACACGAACAGATTGCTTCGCATATTAAATGGTAGACGTTGCAGCCACAAAGTTTTCAAAAATTGTTCACTTACTTTCTCGTCCGAAAGATTACGCATTTCGTAAAGTAGTTGAAAAAGTTTTTTACCACCCAATTCTAGATCTGTTAAAAGTTTTTGAGTTCGTTGAGTTTTCCTATCAGCGAAAACAGATATCAGACGATTTTTGATCGTGTCATATTTGTCATTAGCTGGCAGATTAATCGCAATATCTGAAATTTGGGATAGAATTTCTGCTTCAGTCGTACTTATAATAATGTCATATTTCGACTGGTTGGCTGCTATCTTGCTATTCTGCACTTCGATCTGCATAAACCATATTCTAGGCTCAGGTTTCCAATCCAAACCTTAACACTGACTCTTGTAATGGCATCCGTACCTTTTTCGTCCTTTTTAAATTCGAATTTTGAATCTTCGGAATTATTCACCATTTTATCGCGTCCGAGTCACCAATGTAGCTTTATTGGCCGCTAATGTCACTCAGTTTAGTAGAATTAGAGCGAAATATGAGACAAATATTAATTCAGAATATCTTCCAAACCAACATTTTATTTACAACACAATTACCAACTGAAATTTTATTCTATTGCCAGAAGAAATTTTATATTAGCCAAGAAATAAACCCCAAAATAAATCGTCTACTGAAAAATAATATTTAACAAATAAAAATTATATTAATATTAAAATATCAATACATAAATTATTATTTATTAACAAATAATTAATTGGGAAATCTTCAATAACGTGGGCTGGATTTTCTACCGCCAAATCCTGTTTTCTAGCCGAAGATCGATCGCCAAGGCGTATCCTTGAGAGGAACCGGTTTGTAGTAACCATATGAGATATGATTCTCCTCAGAGAGAGAGAGAGAGAAAACTCCGCGTATAGTGTATTCCTGACATTCAGGTTTACATTTTAGTGTTGATGTTTTCTGAAAATATTTTAGTGTAATTAAAAGGGGGAGGGGGAGGTAAAACGATTTCACGAATTCACATTTTAAACTTTTTTGTCTCAAAATCAGGTTTAAAAAAAAAACCTTATGTATGTTTCAAACTTAGTTAAATTTCAAGTTTTTTTTTTCAAAGCAAAGAGTTATTTAAATTCGAAGCTAAATTACATTATTTTTATAAATACGTGACATAAGTATCAAATGAAACATAGTTTTAGTTTTTTACCAGAACAAAGGAAAATAATTATTTATAATGAAAAAATACACATTTTAGTACAATCAATGCAGATTGTCTAGTCAACATTGAGACAGAAACTAATTCAGAAATCGCATATATCTTACTATCCTAAATATCTATTATTTGTTTAATTTACCTTAATTTCTAAAGGAGATAATCACTAAGATTTTTCGAAATAATCGAATGCTTTTCTGAAAAAATGTTCTTCCTTTAATATATATATTCAGAGATGATTTATTTTTTACAACATAGATTATTTCATATTGGTTTTTTTTTAGATGTAATAGTTACAAGGATTTTGTTTCAATTTGGAAGGGAATATACACTTGTACAATACAGTATCTTACACATTTCACAATTTTCATTATTTTTCTCTTTTTTTTTTATTTACAGATTTTCGAAAAAATAGCGATTTACAAAAAGCTGTTGATATTGTATGAGTTTCTGAATAGTATAAAAAAATTCATTTCTGCTCCAGATAATAAAAGTGGCCGCGGTAACCTAGTGACCAAGGTAACGGACTCGTGGCTGGTGTGTCATGAGTTCGAGCCCAATACCACTGAAAACCCGCAATGTAGGGAGGCAATGCACAAAAAAATCTATCAATGCTCAAACATTCTCCCGTTTGTGTCGTGTAGAAGTTAGGAGAGGGGGTGCCAGCTCAGGTGTTGTCTTCGTCACTTTGCCGTGGTTTAAAATTACGAGGTCCGTCTCCAAAAGCCCACGAGTAGCTGAATAGTGTGACGCTAATATTTACTCACTCCAAATAATAAATGTGTTGAAAATAAATCTCGAATTGTCCACGTATAATAAAGCCAGAATTTTTCAACAACCAAAACATCACGGCTCCTAGGATTCCTGGAAAGGGGTGACTGTAAATTGATATCTGCACCACTTTGAATGAACAGGAAATTCATTAATCAAGAGTTCATTAGGGGGCATAAGCAACAACAACACATATTTATCTTAAATTTAGATTTCAAAATTTAGTTTTTTTTATAAAACTAATTAACTCAATTCAAAATTTTAAAAAACTCTAGGATTAACTAATGTTTTTTTGAAATCCTACATGATTTTATTCCTTTAATTTATTTATTTTTACGTACATCTGTGTAAAATAATTAAATGATTTTTTTTTCTTTCTAAACAGGATATAAGATGTAAAAATTATTTTAATTAAAAATGAGTGATTTCCATTTTGTACAATTTATATTTCAATATTTGAACCATATTAAACTACAATTTTAGCAAAAATTATAATTGACATGGTTTGAATATTCATGTAAAAATTAAAATATAATTTGCATTGAGACAATGATGAAATAACAAAATTTATGTGCTCCTTAATCCAATGTTTTCTAATAAAAGTTAATAAACATTTAAAAATATGTAAATCTCAAAAACTCGGAAAATGATTTTAAAAATATCATATTATTACTGAAGATTGAATATATTATGTCAACTGCAAAGTTTTAAAATGAATGTTGAAAAAAAGAATGTGTTCTGGAAAACACTTTTCTCCTTGCAAAACGAGAATAAAGGTTTTAATCAACAAGACTTGGATTTTTTTCAGAGGCAATTTTTAAAAAATGATAGCATTAATTTTTTTTATTTGTTTAAAGACCATAGCCAATAAAAATATGATTTATAGTATTTTCTTAATTTCAGAACTTAAAACAAAAATCAGTAAAAGAAAATCAATTAATTCAGCGTTTTTCAAACTGTGGGGCGCGCTCCTCTAGGGGAGCGGGATAATCCTACAAGAGGGGCGCGAGCATGTTGAAGCTTATATGTCGTCCTCATCACTTGACCGAGATTCAAAATTACGAGGTCCTTCACCAATAAACCTTTTTCAAAGCAAAGAATTATTATCATTTAAATACGAAGGCAAATTACATTTTTTTTTCAAATACATGACATAAATATAAAATTACGCATAGTTTGTATTTTTTCCACTGCTAAGGAAAATAATAATTTATAATTATGAAAAAATTCACATTTTAGTATAATCAATAAGAATTTCTAGTCAATATATATTAAAACTGGATCTAATTTAGAAATTTTATATATCTTACTATTCTAAATGTATTATTTATTTTATCTCTATCATTATCTTAATTATTAAAGGAAATAATCTCTCATATTTTTAGAAATAAACAAATACTTTAGTTAAAATTTTTGTTTTTTACAAAATAATACTTTGAATTTTCCTCCATTATATTTATTCAGAGCTAATTTGTTATACACGAAGATTAATTCACATATAAAGTTTTTTTCGATATAATAGTTAAAAGATATAATTTGGAAGTGAATATATACTTGTAGTATGGTATTTTATTTCATACATTTCTCATTGCTTTTCTCTTTTTTTTTATTAATAGTTTTTCGAAAAAATAAAGATTTACAAAAAAAATTGTTGATAATATTGCGTAAGTTAGTGAATAGTTCAAGAAAATTCATTTCTGTTCCAGATAATAAAATCTGTTAAGTAAATGTGTTGAAAATAAATCCTGAATTATTCACATATAGTTAATTTAGATTTCGTAACAACTGAAACATCATGATACTTAGGCAGGATTCCTGAAAGAGGGATAAAATTTATATCTTATATGTATTATTTGACTTAACAGGAAATCGATCAATCATCGATATAAATATATTTATTTTGAATTAACATACCAAAATTTTAGCATTTATTTATAAAACAAACTAACGCAATTTAGAACAAAGGATTTTAGAGGTTTGCTAATGCCTTTTTGAAATTTCTTTATTCCTTAAAATCCTACATGATCTTTTTTTTTTATTGTATCCAGTTAAGAAAAATTTATTAAAGCTCCTGTTTCATTTAGTAAAACACTTAAAAAAACATGTGTGCAAAATAATTGGATAATCCCCCCCCCCCTATACAAGATATAAGATGCAAAAATTCTTTTCAATGAAAATGTGTGTGTGAGTGAGCTTTTAATTTTTCATTCATAATAATTGAGAACGAACAAAAATGTTGTAATTATAAACATTTGCGAATATGAACATTCCTTTTATTTTTGTTCAAAACTAAAAATAAAAATTCTTCTGATCTTTCATGTTTAGAAAGACTCCGTTTTGAGGTCTACAAATCTAGTACTGTTTTTTCTACATGGTCCAAAAGATTGAAGAATAGGGGAGTGTCAAGAATTGGGAATTCCTTTTGTCAAAAATAGGGGAGTGTTTCAAATATTTGAAAACTATCCTTCAAGTTATACTGAGGATTTCTTTTTCTTTTATTTTTGCTGCTTGCTACTATAGTTCACTTCTTGTCTGAGAATCATCAGTTTAAAAATCTTTTGTTTTTCATTTTTTTACCAGTTATTTTATTGTAAACGATCTACAGTTTTAATTAAATATCTTCAACGAGTACGAAATATGAAATATTACGAGCTTTGTTCAGTGATTAATTATACAAAAATACTAGTCGCACGCGCGTTATAGCGGCTAGTATTTGAACTGATCAACTGAATTTGTTTCACTTGTTAAAAAAAGTCCTCTGTCTACAACAAATGTATAATCTAGATTTTTTCTATATTTATTACAATTGAAACGAAATGCTATAATATATTTTCATACGAAAAATTTACGAAGTTTGTATTCCTATTTTTATATAACTATGTGTTACTTAGGAAAAGCCACAACATTTTAAATTTCTCTAACAGAAAAAAAATATTCAAATGTAATCATTTAAATTTTTATTACTCTTATCCTTTTGAGAAAATAAAATAATTTTGAAGAGTCAAGGAAAAAGTCAATTCTTGGAAACAATAATCTAAAGTAAAGTTCAAGCAATGATTAGTGCATATAATTTGAACAATTTAGCCAATTAAAAAACACACATAAAAGCTATTTATCTAATCACTTACATAGTTTTCAAAAAATTTATAATGTTATAAAATCAATCAAAGTATTGAAAAATTAGGAATATAAAACGTTTGCTTTATTTTTATATAGTTTGACACAGTTTAATATTAAAATATGCTCTGATATTAAAACATTTGAAATAACTAATGTGCTTAAATAATGTTAAAGCTTTTTAGTAATTGAATTTAATTGAAGCGTTGCGCACGAAAGACATGTTAGATGGATTGGCTATTGAATGGCTTTTGGAAGAAAATTGTCCGATATTCAATGCATAGCTAAAAATTATTCAACGTTTCTTAAAACTAAAAATTAAATTTAAAATAATAGTAATCAAATAGTTTTATTAATTAAAAACAACAAAAATGAACAATTAATTTTATAAATTAATTTAACACTGAAATTTAATAATATGGGTTCATTTGGCTGCAGACTTCAAATTTATATGCAACCACACCTCAGCTGGAACATTTAATTTGTACATTATTAACTACCACACAACATTATTCGAGAAATTTGAAATCCCGTTTCGTATATTAAGTCGTACTTGCAGAATTTCACAAAAAGGATTCTTGGTAAAATCAGGATTCGAACCAAAGACTAATCTTCTGGACTGTGGCCTATTTAAAAAAATAAAAGCTGTAGAAATACCTTATACGAAGTAAAAAGAGACACGAAAACTAAATACTATGTAGAATTTTCCCTCAGAATGCAGATTCTTACACACAGGTCTATACTGCGGAAATCTGCCATGAACTGCAATCTTTTAATGCATAAAAGAAAGTAGAAAATGAAAAGAACTGATTTAAAGATTAAAACAACCAAATTTTGCACATAAAGGGGGGGGGGATTATGAAGGAAATAAAAAAAATTGACTGATTTGAACACACAAATTGTATTAAAATTTTTTATTTCCATATGAATTTCATTAAACTGAACAATTATTTGATTTCATATAATTATTCCACCTCACAAATTATTAGAAATTGGTATTGTTTTTAATAAAGAAATTATATATCAAGTAATAAGTAGAATGTTTTTCGATGTAAAATGAATTTTTTAAATTAAATTAATACATAAAAGCCTGATTAAATTCATTAGCATTTCATGCTTCAGAAAATGACGCAGGCAAAATGCAAATTCTTCCCCCGAAATGTATGCACAATACATATAGAGAGAGACATTATTTTTTAGTTTGCTTTTAAATAAGTATTAATGATACATAATTCAGTCTTCCATTTTTTAATATAAATACTGTCCTAGAAAGAAAATTTTAGATATACGAATATCCTTGTTTCATATATAAAAATGACAGTTTTAAGTTAAAGGATTCTTTATATTTCACTCAGAACGTGATGACTACGGGCCATTTTTAATTCCATAAATATTATTATCGACAAATCTTAACACATTCACCAGATCAAATAGCAATATGAAACGTAAAAATACGTTCTGTTTTACAATTAATAAAAAAACACCTATAATTGTTAAAAATAATTAACTAAATTTAGTTTCTTAAAATAATATTTACAGAATATATATTTATATAAATATTATACCCATATTAAATAAATTATATATATAATTTATTACATTATAGAAAATAAATATTGTAAAGTGTAAACAGGTAAAAAGAATCTAAAGATAATGTTATTAAAATCGCTCCAGTAAGGATTCTTTTTAAATTTTTGTTTTTTACCAGCGAGAAACAGATGACTTTTTATATATACGTATGTATGTACATGTATATATACACATATCAAATAGCCATTTATGTGCATATACGTGCGCATCTGCAAAGGCAGCACTCTCTTTTTTCACTATCCAATTTTTTGCGCCCTAGGCACGTGCCTAAGTGGAAAAGCGGCACTGGCTTTAGATTGCTATTATATTTACATTATAGAAGTGATTTTCAAAATTTTATTTTTTGATTATTTTGATTATATTACCGTAAAAGAACTAAGCACAAATGGTTCCAAATCAAATACAAATATGAATTTTAATTCGGATAGGTGTTGAATCTCACAATTTTGAAATTCAGTTCAGTAATAAGGATAATACCAGAGCTTGTTGTTTACTTTTCCTAACTTGCATATTACACTACGTAAACAATTTGAGGATCAATTCCATTATAAAAAAAATGCAGCAATATTTGATATGAAGGATCTTTAATGAAGTTAGAATCGAAATTGTGACTCGATTGAATGAGAGTTATATCAACGTCACACTATAAAACAGTCCGAGGACTATTGGCGGTGGACCTCGTAATTTTGAACCTCGGTCAAGAAACGAGGAGGACATCTGAGCTGGCGTTTTCTTCTCCTTACTACCACACCAACAGGAGGACATTGAACCTCGACAGATTTATTGTGCATCGGCCCCCTTTATATTGGCTGAGCTTTAGTGACACTAGGGATCTAACTCATGACATGATGGTCAAGAGTCCGTGACCATGACCACTAGGCTACTACAATCACATTACTCGGTTGAAATCCGATCGTTTGAAATCAGATCTCTAGACTTCCATAACCCAAACATCAATTCTAATGCAAACAAATAAATTTAAAAGTTAAGATAAAAGCACTGCAAATTTCTAATTCTTTAGTGAAGTAACAAATATGAAACAAAATTGTTTGTAAAAAGTCACGCAATTAAAATATGATACAATTTGGTATTTTCAAATCAGGCCATATATTCAAGGGAAATCTCAACCTTTCATCATACTTATTATCTAATGTCTTAAATTTAATCATTTGTATTTTTTTCAATTATCTTTTATAAACTAGGAAACTGCACATCATGAAAGGTTTCTGTAATATACTCCTGGGTATAAAAAGCTGCATTTTGAGGAATAATTCTAAATGTTTAATTAGAACATTAATTTTTATTTTGTATTAAAATATTTTTTGTATCTTTTATTGTTTTTTAAAAAACCGCAGCTGAGTTGTGATTTGAATTTTGATTTTACCAAATGTCTATCATGTGAAATTCTGCAAGTGCTAATTATAACGTAAAATGGGTGGTATTGTGTACAAGTTAGGATAATACCAGTTAGCGAACCAGTTTATGTGCCACAGTGGTATTCAAACTTTTTAAACTCACGTAACCCTTAAAACTATAAGGAATTTTCAGGAGCTCCATTCCACACACACACAAATACTATAAATAATGAAATTAAAAAACTAATATTTAAATTAGATCAACATGTTATAGGTACTTCATGTAAAGACAAATTTTTAAAAAAAAGCATTATCACAAAAAATATTTTTGTAATTTTTTAATATAATTTATACTTATTAATAATATTAATTTATGATCTAAGTGACACCTACTCATGCGTTATATTCAGTAACTGGAATATGTGCTTGCATTTTTTTTCAAACTGTTAAAGTCTCGATCTATTAAAATCATCTGTAATCGCATTTCATATTCTCAGTGTTTCATTTTTTTTTATATATTTTGTTCTTTTTGCCCTCAGATACATTCAGAAATGTTTTTCCATTTAAATGCGTAGTTCTGGAGGACATTAAAATGTTTAAACTGTGAAACAAATCCCGCGTATTTTGCATGAATTTGCAACCTTAAATTTAAGAGCTATTCTTGCGGAACCTTAGATTTTAATGTCGAATCTGATGACCTATCGAAAAGTTGCTTCTTCTCTTTCATTATAGGTATTACTCCCGCAAACGGAAAAAGGTGCATTTTCCATTAGAAAACTATTTAGCTTTGCAAAACATTGTTCTAACGAGTATAAAATTATTTTATTGCACCCCAGAATAGTAAACAATAGAATATAATGTTAATAAATTCCAATTAATTATGTTAATCACTAGATAAGGGCATTTTGAAGAGAAGAGAGAGAGAGATTTGACTTTCTTCTTAAATCCTAAAAATGATTTTACATTTTAAAAAGACAGGAATACAGAACTGAATGTGTTATGCTATATTTAATACCATAGATGATGTTCTGCAATAAAAAAATTACCATTAAAATTAATTTTTAAAAAAATAATATTCTTATTTTAAGTTCTTAAATTAACCAAATGCAATTAATCATATTTTTATTGGCTCTGGTCTTATAACCAAATCTAAATCTAATGCTAGGATTTTTTGAAGATTGGCTATGATCTCTGAAAAGGTCTAAATCGTATTGATTAAAACGTATTTTTTGTTTTGTAAAGAAAAAAGTTTGATTTCTTAAACATTCTTTTTTCACATTCAAAAAATTTCACTGTTAGTATAATTTTCAGCATTTTTAGAATTAAAATATTTTTTAAATCCAATTCTGAGTTTTTGATATTTGTATAATATTTTTAAATATGCAATAACTTTTTTTAGAAAATTGTGGGTTGTGGATCACATAAATTTAAATATCTTTCTATAGCAAGTATGAAGTTGATTAAAATACTGAAATATTGTTAACTCTGCAAGGGCACTTAATGAAGTGCTAGCTTTAAGATCAGCCAATTCTTTATTTAAGTCATTTGAAAATCTAAGCAAAAATACCCAGAGCTCTCAAAAGAGAATCATTCAACACTCTCTTTGGGAGAGGAAGAAAAAACGGACATGGGATGGTTTTTTGTTTTATTATGTGCCAGCTGCAAAGATCGTTGTTTGTCAGAAGGCGAATGCGTACAGTGAAGGGATGGAACGGTCAGCTAAAGATCCTTAAAATAGAAGGAAAAGGGGTCCGGCGAGCAGCTTTTGCTTGAACAATAGAGAAGGGTCGTTTTATCCTAAGGGTCAAATCCTGCAAGGAGCATAATATGACGCAGTACTCGCTTGAGATGTTGGGACGTTTCTTCCGCCAAAGGAGAAGGAAAGTGTACATAGAGGCAGCTAATTGTTTAACCCCTCCCCTACGGCTTTTCATCCTATTTTTAGCAATGACAACAATAAATCCTTATCTGAGAGAATGTAGCTGGATTTTTAGTTTCTAAAAGGCCTTACTTCGAATGAGAGAGGCAGGCAAAAATGAGAAAAATCTAAAACAGCAGCATGTGGAAAAACAATGGTCAAAAAATGTGTCTAAAAAAGATTACCGCCAGTGATCTTCCCAACTCCTTAAAAATGAAGACATGGCAGTTTTAAAGAGTCATCGATTGTGTGGGGACAGACTCCAATAGCCAAGCTCTTACACACCAGCATGATATTTCAACTTTACAATGACAACTAAAGAACTTTTCTAGCCAGATACGGGTCTGAGGGTTCCCACAGAAACCCATGTACTCCGAAAAATATTCTTACAGAAAGACAAGCAAAACTGTTCTTTTTTTTACTCGTGTAAAAGGGGGTATTTACCATACTAGGAATTACTTTCTTCCTTTGTAATAACTATCAAAATTTAAATACCAGAGTATTGAATAAACTTAAAGCATAATAATAAAGAGATTAAAAGCACGAATGATTTTCACTTTGAATTCAAGAAAAATAATTAAAATTAAGAAAAAGCTCAAACAATTAAATGTTTCTTTCATGTGAAAATAATTTTTTTCCTTTTAACCCCCCTTAAACATATGAATATTATGGTTGCATTTTTTTTTCAATAACAGCAATAATATTTTCTACCAATTTTGATGCACTCCTCAATAAAGTTATTTTCAAATAAACAAAAATTTCGAAAAATTTATATTTTATTTAGATTAAAAACATTGTAAATTTAAAAAAATTATTTGTAACAAAATCTAATGTGTACATACAGTAGCGCACACAAAAATGTTTCGAGGGGGGGGGGTCCATTGTAGAAAGTTCCTCAACTTGTATAATACCTCAAGACAACACCAATTGATTCTTCTGATTTTGTCAATTTTGTTAACAAAAAACAGTAAAAAATAAAGTACTGGATTAATAATTAGCATTACTTAATAAAATAAATTGTTAATTACAAGTACTTAATTAAATTTTGCATTATATACATACAGGATTATCATCAACTGAGAAAAACTCAAGGGCTTTCGAGGGGGACGGAGTCCGGATTCCTAGGACCCTAATTCCTAAGATTCCCCTTCTTGTGTGTCACCCTTTTGTACGTATCTTTTCACTTTTTAGCAAAATTTTTGAAATTTATGGAAAAGGGAATAAATACACAAATGACACATTTAAAAAACTAAAATTAAAGTATAAATTTGATTTCTTTACGTGAAAATTTAAATTTTTACTGGCGAAATCAGTTTAGTAATTGTAATTCTTTCATAATATTTATACGACGTTGAAAAAGAAAATGTGTAATACTTTTAAATTCGTTTTATAATTCAGTCTAAGAATCAGTGGCGTGCATATACCTCTTTGGGGGGGGGGAGGTACTTCTAAAAAGCATGTAGACCTAAGCGAAGGCATAAGCTCTATGGCGAAAATTAAAAACTTGTTGGTCTAAGGAGGGGGATTGAACCCGCAAACCCTCCCCTTATCTGTGTGTGTACACCACTGCTAAGAATTGATTGTAATGAATACATTCTCTTACATTTGGTTAATGGAGAATCCCAGTAAGTTGGATTTACATACACAAAAAATTGCTATACTTATACTAAAAATCTACTTAAAAAAATAAATCGATTTGAGTTTGATCTATATAGAAAAACGAACTATTGAATTGATTTCATTGCAATTTAATTAAAATAATCTTTACTATCTGGATTGAAATTAAAGTTTTGTCTGAAATTATAAAGTCAAGATGTCCATTTTACTTAATTAATATACTTTTTTTTTATTATGATCTTCATTTGAAAATATGAAGCAAGCTCTTATAGCAAGTTTTCCTCATTCTGAAGCACAATTATTCCTGCATTAAAAATTCAATTATGAAGTAAATTTGACAATATCAATTAACTTGGAAAAATTGCTCGATAATTATTGCAAATTTGAATTTTTATGCAGCTTTCGCTGCCAACAATACTTTTAAAAAATGAATTATTTTCAAATTATACATAGTTTATTAACTAAAAAATGAAATAAACAATTTTAAATGTATTTAAATAATAAAAGCTACAATATCATTAATTTTAAAAATAAAATTTCAGAAAACATGTAGCACACGAACGTATATTTTTTTCGGCAGTTTTTGAAAAGAAAAAAAAAATAAATATAGAATTTTTTAGAAATATTCCCAAATCTTATATTGGAAACATAGCTGCATTTTTAAGAATAACATTAAAGCTACTTTTGTATTTGTATAAATAAATTGTGAAAAATCGAATGCAAGGATTGCAACATTTAATTTTGACCCTTATCTCTTTATTGTGAATGTGGTGTGGCAGTTAGGGAAGGATGTATCCTCTTCCTCTTACAAATGTGTAGAGATAGCATTTCGAATAATCAAATATCAAACAACGAATTTTAAATTAAAACAAATGTAAAAATTGTTAATAACATTATTTAAGAAAGTAATAGAGAGAGAGAGATACACACACACACACACATCGCACTATAAGGCTGCATGAGCGCTATTGGTGAAGGTCCACATAATTTTGAACCCTGGTCATGTAATGAGGACGACATCCCTTAGCTGTCACCCACTTCTCCTAACTTCCACATTACACCAACGGGAGGACTATGACCCCCTCGACATATTTAACGTGCATCGGCCTCCTTTGCACGGCGGGTCTTCAGCGGTACCAGGCTCACATTCAACGCCAGCTACGAGAGAGTGATCTTGACCACTAGGCTACCACGGCCTAGTGGTCAAGCTGCTCATAAAAGCTGGATCATAATTCGATTCAAGGGAATTATAGAAAGAATAACAATTGAGAGAAGTTGAAAAGTTTTATTAATATTTCATCTAAAAAGTTTCAAAATTTAAAAAAAAAACGTAGAAAAATTTGTTAATTATTTTTTATTGAAATAAATTTTGCAATCAAAATAAGCTTTTCATTTTTTAAAATTTTATTAGCATATCTGTATAAATCAAATATTAATTTTTAACATTAAAATAAAGAGTAGTCGAAAGTAGTTTTTTAAAGATATTAGAAATGATAACATATATATATATGTAGGAAAGGAGTGCAAGTTTTCTTTTACTTCTTTTGATTTTTATTGTAAGAGATGGCACCACTAATCGAAACCACGTGAGTTTTAGCTGCGCGATACGATGAGGTCATGTATTTATAAAGGGGGCAGAAAAGAAAAACTGAGAGTTGCACCAAAGCTTGAACGAAGGCAGGTAGAGGAGATCGGTCTCTCCATTGTTTTGAGAAAGAGTACGTGTTTTCGGAATTAGTATGGTGCTATCTCGAATTATTTAAAACCCCTTGTAAATAGTAAATGTTTTAGTTGTGTTATTAATAAATTAGGTTATTTTAACTCTGCGTGCTTATTTTAACATTAAAATCGAACCTTCTCCTAGACGCCGTCCCACATATATAGCATTTATAAAAAAGTTTAATTGTAAAAATATTAAAAATAACAGTGTATGAAAAAACACAGTAACAAGAAAATAGTTTTATTGAAGAAAATAAAATGTAAATATGTGTGTGTGTGTGTGTGTGTGTGTGTGTGTGTGTGTGTGTGTGTGTGTGTGTGTGTGTGTGTGTGTGTGGTGTGTGTGTGTGTGTGTGTGTAAATAGATTTATAGAAAGTGAACATAGTAAATAGTAATAAACAAAGATAAGAGATAAAAATTTTTAAAAATTAAGTTTATTCATATATTTAATATTATTTTAATAAATTTCTTATTATTTTTATTTCATGTTTAAATATAACGAGATCTCCTTACTTTTAAAAAAATACCAATTGTTTCAAAAGAAAATTAGGAATTTTATTTTTAAAAAAAAGAATTATATGTGTAATGGAACTGTTTTTTGTAAGCGCTTAATATACAAACAAATTTCTCATATCTTAATTTTTTCAACTAAAATCAAAATATTGTTCAAAAACTAGTTCAATATTTCTACCCTGCAATAAGCCCAAAACAAATATTAAAAATTCATTTTTTTAATGTATTCTATTTAAAAGGTGTAATTGTATTTCGAACTATTTTTTGTGATGGAAGCCCACAATTTCTAACTCTTTTACTCTATGACGCAGTCAGACGTAAGAAGAGCCAACAGACGGGCAGCCACATTTGAATGATACTCGCGCTGCTTGGCGTTTTTGGCGTATTTTGAAGCGTGAAAAAGCCCCTGTGTCTATAGACAGCCCAATTAATTAATAAACATATAATAATTTAGTTCCTTTTTATTTATATTTTTAAATATACAAAAAATGTTTTCATTTTAAACTAAATCGTCTGCCAAGAAGAAAGTTAAGAGTTAAGTTTCCTGTACAAATTTTAACAGGTTATTAATCTCCTATTTCTCCTTATTTCAACTCATTTTAAGTTAATTTTTTGAAATTGAATGGTGTTTCATTTATTTTTAAATATGTTTGGATAACTATTTAAAATTCATCAAGTCTGCAAAAAATTATGTGAATGCTATCACAAAGCCAATTAAAATCTGCTGGAAATTCCCCCTCCCACTCTGTTCTGTCAAGTTCGTTCAATGTTTTGTTTTTTCGGTATGATGTGTGGTAGAACAGATATTTAGCTGCGAGTGCAGTTTTGTACCGAGTAAATTAGAAGTATTATTTTTAAAAATGGATGCAATGGTCATTTCGTGTGATTCAAGGCTTCTGTCAAAAGAAAAATCTTTCATTTGCGACATATGTAACAAATCTTTTTTATGGAAGTGTAATTTAAAAAAACATCAGCGTGTTCATACAGGAAAAGAATTGTACTGTTGCGAATATTGTAAAAAATCTTTCAATCGAAAATTTCATTTAGTCAACCATATATGTAGTCATACAAATGAAAAGTTGTATTATTGTCATATATGTAACAAATCATTTCTTGACCATATTAATTTAAGTGAACATTTAAAAACTCATGTTCAAAAAAATCCTTATGTTTGCAACATTTGTAATAAAGTTTTTTTGAAAAGCTGGAATTTAAAAACACATTTGAATACTCATACCAAAGAAAAGCCTTATGTTTGTGAAATTTGTAGCACAGGCTTCTCTCAAATGGGTCATTTGAAAAGACATGTATATATCCATACCAAAGAAAAGCCTTACATGTGTGAAGTTTGCAACAAGGGATTTGCTTCAAATGCAGAAGTGAAAATGCATTTACGGACTCATACAAATGAAAAACCTTATGTTTGTGAAATTTGCAAAAAAACATTTATTCATAGTGCTAGTCTAAAATACATATGCGTTATCATACCAAGGAGAAGACTTATGTTTGTGAAATATGCAACAAGGCTTTCACTGAAAGTAGTACCTTAAAGTTACATTTACGTACCCATACCAACGAGAAACCTTATGTTTGTGAAATTTGCAAAAAGGCTTTTTCTATTAAGAATAATTTAAAAAAGCATTTGTTTACTCATACTAAGGAAAGACCTTATATTTGTGAAATTTGTAACAATGCATTTTCTCTAAATTCAAATTTAAAAAAACATATGCTTCTTCATTCTAATTAAATTTATATGTATGAAATTCAGAGTTACAATGTTTTAAATTATTAATATTTGTACAGACTTCCAAGGTACACTCAAGAAAACCATTTATATTGAGAATCATGAAATTTCTTTTAACATTGTTTTCTTTGTAATGTATTAGCTCATCAATCCATTTTTAGAATTTCAAAAATCATCACCCAATGCATTGATGTCCAACCAATAAGGGAAAAAGGCTTATGTTTAAATACAAAAACTGCTTTATTTTTCATCTAATAGTTTTGAATAAATTAACTAAAATTTGGAACAAATTAGGAAATTTTTCTGTGGAGTCGAATGTAATGGAATATTTCCAAAGTTATGGAATCATTCTATCAAAGAAAGAATGTTAATTTGCATAGAATATGTCTATTTATTTTAAAACAAGCAAAGAATTTTAACATTGAGAATTTGTGATAAAGGAATATCAATTTAAAAAGGAGTATAGTGTAAAGATCCAGAATTACACTGATAATTGTTCTAAGCTGATCCAGGAGAATTATCATGGATTTAATCTTGAAGATATCATTTGGATTTTGCTTTCTTTGGAATGATTATTTAAAAGAAGTATGTGTACATAACCTATTATCTAGATAAAAGGGGAAACGTTCAGAGGATTAGTTAGAGATTTTGTGCAAAATCTTCACCTATTTATTTGTTGGTTAAAACAAAAATATCATATTTTCTTAGCCAATGAATGATATATGTTTCATGTTACTAAGCCATGTACAGATGATTTTTATGTCACTTAAGTTTTACATTATTCAAATTTACTCTTTTGGACTTCTGTATGTTATATTTTTTGTTTTGAGTACTTTTAAAATGGAAAAAACTTGATTATACTCTTACTTGATTGGTCTGAATTCTTTATTTTCAGTTATTCAATTGCTCAATTCATATTATTTAAGTTTATTTTAACATGAAAAATTGTTTTGAATTTTAAAGTTTATTTTGAATAAGAAAAATGTTACTTGATATATCCCAAATATTTTCTTTTATTTGTACAGATGTGTTTTGAGCATGCATTTAGTAAAACATATGAAATGCTGAAGTTGAAATATTATGTTATTTATTTTAGTGATTTTACAATATGAAATATAAAGTTTTAATCTTACATTGATACTTTTTTTCTTTAAAAAGTTAAATAGTAATTGTTGAAAATTTTATAGTATGTGTACTGAGCAGAATACTTTATTTTAAATTGCTTTATCATATGAATTCCACATATGATAGATATATAGATTTAAAAAGAAAAGAAAAACTATTTCACACTTAAAATATTTTTATGTGTCATTTATCCAAAAGGCAGGAAAAAAATGGTTAATTTTTGCTTACGCTTCTGATCTGTAAAAATGGTATTTTTTATGTTAGTAAATGTACTGAGAAGAGTTTTTAAAAAGTATATCTTAAATAATTCTGCAAAAGTATATTATTTCTTTTTACGTTAAAGAAGTTCTCTCTTGTGTTTTCAGTACAAAATTTGCATTAAAACTGATTGCTATCTTCCTTCACGTTGTCAAAATGACATTATTATATTTCAAGAATATCAGTTTTTGTAAATGTGAGAAAACTATTTTATGGATTTTGGTTTTAAAATAGAAAGATGTTCATTTCACATTCATGGTAATTCTAATATCAGAAAAATGTTTTTAAGCACACACATACAAATTAAATTTAAGATTTATTCATATTAACTAATTTTTTATGTCAAACCATTATATGTAGTGTAAAATACTGTGTAAAAAATTATAATCTAATAATTAATTTTCTTTACGGAAATGTTAACACAATGAGCAAATCAAAAGGTAATTTTATTTTTAATGTATTTACTCAATTGTTCTTAACAACAATAATTACTTTAAGGCAGATATTAATAATCTTTATAGGGCATTTAAAAAAATATGTATAATGTGCAATAGCAATTTGAATTTCATAGAATATTTGGTGCAGTTTGTAAAGTGACAAACTGTTAACTGAGAGACACAGTTTGGGAGTTTAAACCCTTGCCAAATACTTACTGATTTTTTCCCCCCATGGTATGGGACTAATGACCATAAACTTACAAGGTCTATCACCAGTAACCTTAATATTTTGAAATATTTTAATATTCATTAATAATGTGTAAGTTTTAACAATAAAAAGGTAGAAATTTACTCTAACTTCATTTATACAAAGAATTACACACACACTCTCCTTTTACATATATTAGATCTACAGGCATCTAAGAAAAAACACTAAATTAAAAAATTCTACTCATGTGAATAAAAGTTTTTTTTATTTATATATTTCAAAACTGGGATACTAGGATTTCCCAAGAAAATTATTAAGTCAGAATTACTGTTGTATAATTTAAAATTTTCTTTGAGCTTGCATACTTTTTCGTATATTTGTAAGATTTGCCATTTTTTTAACCCCATTTGCTACTGTTTATTTGTTACTGCTGAACCTGGCAAAAATAATTATAGAATTTCTAAAAAGATTACAAAACAAAATTAAAGTGAGATTTCATTTTGTGTATGATAAAGGGAAAATGTGTGTGTGTGACTAACATATACATTATTTGAATATATAAAATACTACTTATTCTGGGGCATAATGTACATCCCTGCATCGTGGGGTAGGGCAGGGTTCTAGGGGGCCTATAGCCAAAACTGACAACAAGTATGTATTTTTGGCTTGGGGCCCAAAACCTGACTTTGCAGGGGAGTGCTTATGTTCTCCATTATGCCTCTGTTCTTATTATATATTGCAATAAGATTGTTTCTATAATACTGCCAAGATTGATTAACATTTAATTTAGTTAATATTAAAAAAAAATATTGTAACTGATTTTATTATTCCTACATCATACCATATAAAGACTAATTTTGCTCTATATAGTGACAATTACAAAATTTATCACAGAAAAAAAAGAACCATCCAATGTGTGTGTGCTTAAAAGATAATCTTTAGCATTTAAGAATAGAAGAATTACATTTCAATATTTTATTCTCAAAGAGGGTAACTGTTGGTTTTCCCTAATACATGAAAAATAGTTGAATGAATAATTCTAAGTTTTAATTGAAAATCCATTTCTTTGTGGAAGAATATACATACCCTTGCAACTCACAAGCACAGACAGATAAATTTGACACTGCTGTTTACTTAACCATTAATGTCTTTTATTTTAATTACATTCCATTAAAGTGGCTAAAAAATTTCTTATCTTACTGAAACTCAAAATTTTTGAGGAAAAAACTAACTATACAATATTATGTATCCAATTGCCAATACTTTTTTCTCTTACAATTTGGATCATATGGGGTAGTTATTAATATTCCATTTTTTATTTAGATTTATGTAGGAATTTTTTTATAAATCCTGATTAATGTTTCCATACTAGATTTCAGTGCTATTTCTTTTCCAATTTTTAAATTTGCTGGACACTTTTCAATTGTATTTCGAATTTTATATATAAGTAATTACTTTATATATATATTGATATATTTAAATATTTTATTATTTTTATTTTGAACATTGAAGATCTATTGCAGACATCTATTCGTTTTTGGAATTAAATTCACTCTCGTAACAATTACTAAAAAAATTCTTACAACTTGCTTACAAAATAAATCATGTTTGGAAGATGCAACTAGATAAAATAAAGGCTACACTTAGCGCTACATGATCTTGTTTTATCATAACAGAAGAGGTAAATTCCTTAAGACTTAAAAAAAAAAGGAATAACAGAAGTACGATGTTAAAAATTCTGTTACAAAAACTTTACAAAGAATCAAGAAAACAACTAATTCCCAT
>BMAO01028350.1:0-92925 GCA_019973975.1 Trichonephila clavata
GCAACAGGGAGTTGTGGAATCCGCGTGACTTTCAAGACTGTGATTGGTGAAAAGATATCGTTCGATAGATTCTGATGCTATCTTACTTTAAAAACGCAAGCTGTTAATTTTCAAGATATATGGTAACGATTATTCCGTTATGCAGGTAAGCTAGTAATTATTTACGCGTGAGTCCTGAAGGCCAGGACCATTAAAAAATTTTAAAATGCTTAGAGAAATTAAAGGGAATTTTTATGTATGGGGGTTTATATGTATGTATTCCCACCAAACTCCATACAACAGTAGAATTTGTAGAGGTTAAAAGGTGAAAATAATTTACACAAAAGAGGCCAAATGCCTAGGTAGAAATCTAATTTTTATGTACTCGTCATTTCTTTACTTTTGAAGATATCACTTTTATCCCGGCGAATAACGCACACCCGCAAATTTCAATCTTATTTTTTGTGTTAAAAGTGCACGTTATATACTGGAAAGTATGCTAATTTTTATATATTTTTTCGTACATATTCTATTACAAATATATATATTGGTGTGCTAAGTAAACAATTTATCTTTTAAATTTTACATTACAACACCAGTAACCGCATGTACTATTAAAAAGCTAACGCGCCTACTGTACTTTTACTTTTACACACCCCCATACAAAAACCGCCCTTTGCTCCAATAACCTTGAACCAAACCCTTTCATTACACTGCTTCATCTCTCCAAGGAGCAGAGGGGTATTTTTATTTTGTAGACTGGACGCAAGCAATGTCTCTAAGTGTAAATATCTTCCATCTTGGCTTAGCACAATGACTAATGACTCTCGCACTGTACAGTTCGGCTTAAAGGCTACTTGGAAAGAGCGTGGTATTTGTTCGAGGGAGCAAACAGTGTTCTTATTTTCCACGAGCAATCTATTTTTGTCAGTTGTTATATTTGAAAAGAAAAGTTCCTTTTGGTATGCAGCAATTATATATATCTGCAATGAAAAATTTCTCTAGTTTATTACTTAGTCAATAGTAATGATATATTTAAACTTTTAAAACACGTTTTATGCAATAATATGTGTGAGGATTCTTTATTTAAGTTTTCTTGAGTGAGATTTTCTTTAATTTATTATGGTTCTGAACCCTCAAACACATAACATAATATTTAATATTTTTTTATCTAACAGGGGACAAATTTTAACTGTAATTTCAGCTCTAAGAAAGTTCGAAGCTTTTCGCATGCATTTTGTTGTTACTTTTATGAGAAATTTTTACACCTGTTCATGCAATGTATCGTTCAGAACTGTATAAATTCATTATTATAATGAACTTATCTGCATACAAATATACCCAAGTAAATTTTAACAAATTAAAATCGATTGGAAGTGAAACGCTATATATATATATATATATATATGTATAATAAAAGTTCTTAAAGTGCTTAAAAATGACATCTTTATGCGGTGATTCAAACAATTGGCTAATAATTGCGGATTTTAAATAATTTTGCTAGGAATCGTATCCACCAGATGCATTTTTTTGTTAATGTTCAGGACCATGATCACATGTGTGATCACACGTTTCTTCCTCCAGGGCACACGGTATCACATATGTGATTGCGCTTTCCCTGCTCTGAGGTCCATGATCACACCAGTGTGATCAGAATTTAAAACGTTTTTATATTAATTTTTACAAGGCACTAGAGAGAGATGGTGGTTAAAGTCCGTTTTCTTTTTCTAATAATGTTTCTCAAAACTTTGAATTTCAATACGTGCTTTCGGCTTCGAGCTTTTTTTAATTACAGATCCGGGATATTTATGAATGTAAACAACTGCACATGTTTAACTTTTTCGAGAGAATCGGGCATTTAAACGCTCTGGATTTTTGTTTATATTTTGACAAATTTGAAAAAAAGAACGCTTATTAGTTAATTGGGTATCAGGCATTCATAAATAGAGTACTTTTTTTAATTAAAATAAAAACATTTTCATTAAAAAAATTCGTAATTTTTTATTTTATTTTTTTAAAATATAGCGAAAATTTTTGTACCATGTATTCAGATATTATCAAAGATGGTAAATTGTAAATTTTAGCGTTTTTGATTGCATTCAAGATTTTATACGAATTTTTAAAGAAATTTGGCTTAGCAGTGAAATTCGCCTGGTCCGTGCGTATACTCTCGGAAAGTGCGGGCCAGGGGAAACGTTTCTTTCTTCGTTCACCGGTCCTGAAAAGGTTAATAGCTCAATCATTATCTTTTATTCGTTTTAATGAACCGTTAGTTAAAAATTTAAATCAGAGACGTGTAAAGACTTTTTTTTTTGTATGACGTGGTCTCCACTGAGAGATCAATCTCCCGTTAAGCAACTAATTATTTCCCAACGGTCGATTTCTCGTGGAAAAATATCCATTACAGGAACATTGCCGACACAAATTCTGGGGCAAATCAACCTTTGTCCTTATTTTGGTCAAGACTTGTGAGAAACCTACAAAGCTCTCCCGCCTCTCTCTGACATCAATGTCTATCGTATGATGGGCGACAAGGGACTAATGGCTGAATTGTAATCTCGGCTGCGTCCAAAAAAATCATTTGTATCACGTGTCTTTTTCTGAAGGCGTGACAAAATGCACCTTTAAGGAGACACAAAAGACGAAACCAGGGACTTATTTATAAAGACCAGAATACCGCCTAGATCTAAAGCTCAAGACCAACACTGCATCAATACCTCAACGTAATCTTCCCACAAGTGACCAACACTATAGTAACATTGGCACTCCACAACACTGGCTATCCATTACAAACTTCCCAACTCAACAAAATAAAGGACAAAAGTGAAGGCATAATGTTGAGTTGTATACAGATATATTGGACGCCATTCTGTCAGCATCAGTCAGAAATATAAAAGATACGCTATAGTTCAATCTAACAGACATAGTGTTGAAAGCTTGATTATTTCTGGTTAGTTCACTGAAAATTTTAAATGACTACTACGCTTGTGGAGACCAAGATTGAAGGAGAAAAAATAATCATTCTTTTATATAAGGCTCACCCAAACGAATGTGGCACTACAGTCGCTTTGTTAAATGGTTTATTGCTATTAATATACAAAGAATACAAATTAGTATACAAAGATAAGTAATACACAGACGCAACAGATAGGCAAGAGAAAATTCCTTGCAGGGGGGGGGGTAGAAACAAGTCTCCTAGCTGACTCGTAATAAATTATTTGTTATAGTTAATCGAACTAAGTTGTAACTTAATCTTTTAGTCGCCAAATCTGGAAATGGGATCTGAAATTAGTCGCCAGATGCGGGATGGGATCTGAAAATGGAAAATTGTTAATCCTGATGATCATGATCAGAACAATGGAACAAAATTATTAACTTATTGTATTGTCATCAGTCCTGGACAAGTGAGCATAATTTCGAATTAATCTAACCTTTTAAAGTGGGTAAAAATTGAATTCGAAATTTCCGTTACATACAAGTGAAGCTTATAAAAGGGTGTTAAAACAGAGAAATTTGTCAAAGTAAAATTAAATCCCAAAATTTGTTCAAGTACTATCGAAACTACACTCGAGGGAAACTTTCACAAAGTAATTCATTCGAAAACTATCCACAAAATTTTTTTTTATCAAGCTAACTTTAAATCTATAGTATCTGAAAATGCCCTATATCAATAAACTAAACGAAAATGCTTGATTTTACAAGGAGGAAATTAAATAACAGCTTGATGGAATGTCTCTTCCTGATGAAAGTAAATTCCTCTTAATTCGTTTCAATCGAAGGAATTTAATACAAAACCTGAGTTACAAGAAACGAATGTTTAAGAAATAGTGAAACATGGAAGCAAAAGTATGATGGTACGGGACTGTATTTCAGGTGCCATTGTTGGCAAACTTTAATTCACTAATGACATATTGCACAAGCATGTCTACTTGTGCACAAACATCATACGTAATCTTCAACAAAGAACCCGTAACTTCTCTTTCCAAGAGGACAATGATTTTAAACATATGACAGGTATTGTCCGTTAGCAATTATCCTATAATATGTCACACAATCTCAAATATCTTGCTCAATCTCCTTTTTAACTTGTAAAGTTCTTGAACTTAAGCTAAAAAAATACAGGAATAAATAATTAAAAAAATGAACATATAATTTACACAAAGAAAAAATCCATGGGTTATTTCTGTTTTGTCGATTAACTAATTTCTCATTACAGTTGCCCGATAAACTACTACTGATGCACCTTATAATTTTAAGCCCGGTCAAGTGATGACGATATCACTTAATGGTTCTCCACGATAAGACGTAGAGAAGGGGGATTTAACGTACTGCAATTAAATTACTCTTCGTAACGTTTTTGGATTTTTGGTAAGACTTTCCATATAAGATGCTCGTAATTTTCTCACCATTATACCCAAAACCATAAAATCTGCTAAAATAATTTTTTTTTAAATTTTAAAGCTATTTTTCTTTAATTTCTACATTATAACGACATTCATTTACTAAAAATGTAAATATCTGATTAAATTTCCTTGTTTTACTTAGGTCCTACCTTGCTTGGTGGCTTGAATCCGGATCTCTATAAGGCTGTACCGGAAGAGGAAGTAGAAGAAGATAATTTCCCAGAAGGCCACAGAGGTCGCTTGTGGTTTGCTCTTGAATATGACGTTGCCACCGAAAGGTTAATTGTCCGGGTCATGAAAGCTAAGAACTTGCCTAGTCGCGTCTACGGAGCTGCCAACTGCTGCGACCCGTTTGTGAGGTAAAGATTGTTTTAGTAGGCTTGATTTAAGTGACATCACGGTCACATGACTAATGTAAACAAGTGTTTCCATCTTACCACTTCAGATGTCATACTATTTCCAGGTTTTTGCTTTTAAGGATATATATGTGTTAACAATATTAACACGCTTGAGTAAAAATTCTATGAGTCTACATAAGGTCGTTCGCACTTTATGGAAACGATTTTGTTATTTATTTTCGCATTTGCATTTAGAGATAAAACTTTGGCGACCTCAGAATAATCGTCAGCAAATCTTTCCTTTGATTGAAATGTAAAATAAAAGATTTATTTTGAAAATGGCTCATAAAATTGACAGACAGCTTGAAGGTTACGTAACTGAGCTTTCCGAGGAGAAATATTCGTATCAACAAATTAAAAGGCTGAGTAAAAATCCCGGTTATTGCTTAAAAAAAGTATTTATAATATATTAAATTTGAAAGGAAACAAACGTCTAGTTAAAAGTAAAAATGAAAACATGACCACGAAACTTCATCTTAAGACTGTTCGAATGCAGGCAATTATCAAGAAAGTAGAGTCTCTGATGCTAAAAGAAAATCTGCTGACTCAAAGGTTCATTGCATCGAATCTAGGAATGTCTCCTGCACTGTAAATTAAAATCATTTGTAAAGATTCAAAGTTAAAAAATATGTTTACACCTAAAGTTCATCTGCTTTTGCCAAAATATATTGCTGAAAAAAATTGTAGAAAAATTTAAGGAAAATCCATAGCTGCTGAAGAATGGAAATTTATGGTAACACTTGATGAGGCATGGGTATATTTAAGTGACTGTAATAAAAGAAGATCAGTTTTTTATTGCTCAACTGACTAGAATGACTGTACGACAGCGTTTCTCAAACTGTGGGGCGTGCCCCCTTTGGAGGCGTAATAACCCTACTAGGGGGGGGGGCGCAGCAAATCAAAAAGTCAAAAATAAGGGATTTAAAAAATTACAAATTTTGAAACGAAGCAAAACAAAACATACTTTTGGACACAATAAAAAATAAAATACACATTTACACTTGATATAATATACTTATAAACGTATCAGTACCTGAGATTGCTGCTGGCAGCAGAATATATTTTAGAGAACTGATTTTTTCAAGAAGAACAATTCCAGTGTTATATGGAAAGGACATTGATAAAGTTGAGCTTCGTGTGGGCAAAGGCTCTAGTCACATATCTGTTAACTGCCGCTTATTTAGCAAAGAAAGAATCAAAAACAGGAATAAAGTGTATCCCATTTTGATGAATACCTAACACTTCTCCAATGGAACTCTAGTGCTTTCTTTTTATAAAATCGAGGCTAGGAAAAATAGCATGAGGAGTGAGGATTTTTTTTTCACCACGCTAGGGCTATCAGAGAAAGATTTCATAATTTTGAGCCTTGGTCAAGTGACGAAGATGATACCTGAGCTGGCACCTCCCTTTCTTTGAACTTTCACACCACACCAACGGGAAGACTTTGAGCAGGAGTATGCAGACTTTTCCGGTTACGGACTACTTCTAATTTTTTCAAGTTGTTGTGGTCCACCCAGTGGGGTAGGTGTATTGAGCTAAAAAGGTATACAATATAGTCGGACCTCCATTTTACAAACCGCTATTTTATAAATTTCTTTATTTTTCGAATTTTTTCCTAGAACCAAGAACATTTTACGATTTTCTTCGTAAAATAGCCTCCAAATAGCGAAGTGCATTTTCTATTCAACGAAAGTTTTTTTCGTTTATCATTCAATTTTTTTTCTCCGCATTTTTTTAAATTACCGTATTTACTCGAATCTAAGCCGCACTTTTTACCCGATGTTAATGCTACGGAAAATTGAGCGCGGCTTAGAATCGAAGGGGGAGAAATGTGTTGGATTGGGTATTTAGAGCAATTACAGCTTCATACATGCATTTAAAAGTTTTAATACTGATAAAATAACTACCGTAAAATCCGGCGTATAACGCTCACCTATACTTTCACGCTTCAATTTTTTTATTTTTAGGTATATTCGCACCCCCATAACCAGAAGAAACTAGAAATATACGTGTGCAATTCTCTTATGTTTTGAAAGTTTTTCATTCGAGTTATTATTCCAAGTTGTAAAAAATATATATATATAATACTTCAAAAGCTACAACACTTTACGTTCATAAAGAATGTCATTTCTCTTAAACAAATAGTATTTCGATATATGTAGAAGCCTAATTTCTTTTCTGTTTATCTTTTTTTTTTGAAGCTGTCATTTTTATACCCAGCGCACCCGTACGCACTCGTAAATTTCGATCACATTTTTTGTGTTCAAAGTGCGCGTTATACGCCGTTTTACTGTTATTGTTCACTTCTGATCAGTTTTCCTTTTAAATTTATTTTAATTTTGTAAACTGTGTATTGATAAACCACATTTTAGACTATTTTTATCAATTTTCACAAATCTTGCTGAGAATTTGGGACGGGGTTGAGATTCGAACAAATACGGTATTTCTAGACCTTCATATGATGGAATGATTATTAGGTCATACTGAAGGCGGTCACTCTAAAATGTCTTGGTGGTCTACTGGTCGATCACGTTCGACTTAATGCCTACCCCGGCTTTGAGTCTGCAAAGAGATTCAATTTGCATCATCCCTTCTACATGGTTCGTTCGAGACCCTAACCACTAGGTCAGTGATTCCCAAAGTGGTCTATATAGAACCCCAGGGGTCGTTCTATAAGTCGTCTATGAGTCAGAAAAGTTTGGGAACCTCTGCACTAGGCAATCGCGGATAGAAAGCATGAGAGAAATTATATAAAAGCTACTTTTGAGATAATATTAAAATTATACAGTAAAGTTATCTTGTATGTATCAGTTTTGGTACCTATAATCAGACACAATAAAAACATGTAAATAAAGTAATTAAATACTTTTCCTTTCATAGTCCCAATACAAATTCGATTCCTTATTTTGGAGTTCTTTGTTATGTTCAAATTCCGTATCGCATTGTTATGTTATATCGAACAGCCCCTATAAAGCTGATTGAGTTTCAGATAAATCAACAACTAAGTTAACCCCGTCAAATCTTGTGTTTATTTTTCGTCAAATACAAACTGCTACATAATACTATTACTGCGGCAAACTGCTACTGGTACGCCCGTAGAAAACACTAAAATTGTACAAGCTCAAATAAAATGAAAGCCAATCGATATAAAATGATACTTTATTTCATTTTCATCTACAAAATAATTTTCAACCATTTTTCATTTAAATCACGAAAAACGACTACGAATAGAGCTCCTTTCGTAACACACCGGCACTCAAAACGTTAAATTAGTTCCAAGAAAAAGAAAAATGGAATAACCATTTTAGAATTCACAGTTGAGTTATTCTTAAAATGGAATTGAATTTTAGTCTAACTGGGCTTACAGACCAAAATCCACAAATTGAATAAATCGCATTACTAAATTGAAAAGAAACATTTTTCCGGGAAGAGTAGATTTTTTTCCCTCACGCGCGTTTAAATCCAGTTGGAATACATTTGCCCTTTAGTTATTTTAATTCTTTTTCATTAAAATATTTTTGAGTGACCCAGTTCTTTGTGACACAAAGGCGTGTGTGATTTTTGTTGTCTAGACTCGTTCAATCACGAAATAAAATTTTAAGTGTGTCAGAGGATATTTTTTCACTAGCTTAAGCTTTTATTTAGTTTCCTTTTCTTACGCAATATTTTTTAGAAATATCGTTACGAATTTAGCATAACTTATGCTTAATTTCAACTTAAAATAATGTAAAAATTTATATCTGGATGTTTAATGCGTTAATATTTCTTTTTGTTGTATTTATTTTAGGAAAAAAATTATATGACTCGCAAGCAACGTCGCCCTTTACATTATAATGGTGTTACAATGAAACTTTGACAAAATATTCGCGATACAACCAAGTTAGCATCAGTTTTGGAACCAAATTTGGCGACTTGGCGACCTTGTTGGTGACCATTTTTAATGACTCGGCAACCATATGGATGCTTGTGGAAATTACTGGAGAAATCTATAACATCACGATCTATGACGTAAGCGGAGCTTTCTGGAAAACACTGGAAAGATGCCCCCCAGACCATAAATAGCAGTCGCTAGCCAAACCTGGGCGTCTAGTATTGCCACGACTACCCTTTATGCAAATGCGTCGGTTGCGTTACGACAACAAATATGGTATCATCGGACAAATCATTAATGTACCCGTGGATGTGAAAACAATGATGCAGCAGCTACCACGTCAATTGGACGATTACCAGGCGTTCAATGTTAACATAAAGGAGAACATGATACATAAGCCACTTTTTCCCAGCAATTAGGGAAAAGAAAGCGGGCACATCACACCTTTATATGACCTATACCCGAAACTATTTCCCATTTAATCATGGATTTGGCCAGGCGTCTCCTACAGTTAGAGAAGTACGAGATGAGTAACAGAGATTGGCCCAATATCCGTTGCCGATACTAGTCACCAAAGTAAAATAATTTTATAATAAGTATACTTATCACTGCCATTAATGCACAAAGCTTGGTCGCGCACTCAGGAGACCTCTCTACTGATTCCATCATCAAACGATCTGATTATTTGGCAATCAGCGAGACTTGATTGGAAGATTCCATGACAGTGAATGTGCCTGGGTTTGATCTGAGATCTTATTGTAATACTGCTAAGCGCAGACAAATTGCAACTACATCATCGCTGGTGTTATCATCATCATCAAGTCGCAAAGCTGTTGGAGTGCCATATATCGCAACATCAATAGCTTCACTGATTGCAATAGAGTTAATATTGACATTTGGGAAATTAATTTGGGAACTAAAGACGCAAAGGCTGGTGATGTCTGTCTAGTAAATATAAATGTCAATGTCATCTTTAAATTCATACTCGGGTGTGTGTACATGAGTCCGGGCACAGCGTTAGCAGAAATTAAACTCTTTATGTTACGTAACTATTAAAATATTCCAAAAACATTGCTAAAATTATACCCGATTACAAACCCGATCTTACTACACCATTTATGATAGCCGGAGACATTAATGTTAATGCCTTACAAGACCGCTCATTGCCCGGCTTCATGCTCAGCGCGAGTTCAATTTGTCTTACATCGAAACTTCAACAACGTAAGGTAATACCTGTATTGATTTAACGTTTACCAGAAATCTCCATGCATCCTGTATGCTATTTGTGTCGTATTTTTCGTATTACAGACCTATAATTAATAAGTTTACATTATAACACAGTAATTGTTTGTGTTCTTGATTTCTTTCCTGAACCCGTTGGAAGGAAAGAATTGCCATCATAAACAAAAATGGAAACCCGGAGGACTTCTTGGTATTCACAAACATGATTATATTTACATAAATAAAAATATTTTATATAAAAAATATTACCATTACGAGTCGTATTCGCGTACAACACACGGCCGTGTCCGTGACACAACCACACCCACTTTTTTAAATAATTTTTTAAAATTTATGTTGCATTTTTGAATGGCATGTATATGTTGTCCTTGTGCATATAATGCGAAAACTTGTAGACTTTTACATCATTTTGCAGAGTTTTAATCAATATACTTTAAAACACATCCGAAAGTAATTTATATATATAACTACTTTTCTGTTCTTTTTATAAGGAAATATTTTTAAATCTTTTAATTACTTTCACGATTGTATGATTTGTTACCAATGGGAAAAGTTTGTAATAAAAAATAAAATACATTGTCTTCGTAAAATATTTTTGTAAATGTAAACCAAAACTTTAAAAACTTATTTTAATTTTTTTTTTTTTACTTTCATTGTAATTTTATTTAAAAACAGTGTTTTTTTTTTCGAAGAACACTATAAAGCAATAGGAGGGCTATTGTGGACAGAACTAGTAATTTTGAGCCTTGGTCAAGTGATGAGGATGACACTTGAGCTGGCTCTCTCCTCGCAAAACTTCCACATGATCCAAGCGAAAGGACTTTGAGCCTCGACAGATTTAACGTGCATCATCCCTTCTAAACGAAGAGTCTTCAGGGGTACCAGGTCTAGAAACCGTGACACGCTGGCTATGAGCTCTAAGCCATAACCACTAGGCTACCACGGCATAATAACTGAAATAAATAAGCCAAAAGAAGAGAGAAGAATGAATTTTAGAATGTTAGAAATTTTTTATTTATGTCTAACTATTCATCTCCTCATTTCAGGTATCTATGCTATATTCCATCATATCTAAATCCAATTTTTTTTTATATTAAATGCACAATAATGCAACTATAAAATCTTTTTATGAAATTATAACTGAATTTCCTTATTTTCAAAATACGAATTTGAAATCAAAATTCGAATTTCACGAGAAAAAATACTGATTTATTTTTACATTAGGATGGTATATTAAAATAGAATAAAAAGATAGTATGTTAAAGATGTCAGAAAATTTTTATTTTATAATGTATTAATTTAATAATTTAGAAAGACTTTCATTCAAATGTATACGAATCTTGTTCAGAAATCGGAACAACTCTAGTAAGAAATAAGTTTTTGAAAATAACAATTTTTGTTTCATAGAAATTCCTTGATATCTGGAGCGCAGGCGATGAAAAATTTCAACCTCTTGAAGGAATTCGCCTAATTGAAAGAGTCATTAATAATCGATTGGAATGAGCTTTGTGGCGGTCATTTCGGGTTTAGTCATGATTTCAGAAAAACTTCTATTACTATGTAAGTCTTTCGTCTGAAATATCTGACATCTGTCATGGAAGTTCTAGTGAGACTTGTACTTCCCAAATCACTGATTTAACTCGCTATTTTAGAGAATAAAACATTTCAGGCGTGTTTCGTTACTTTTAAAATATTTATTTATATTATTTTTTTCGATTGATAATAATCCTACGTATATATAACGCAAAATTCAATTAAGTACGTGTAATTAACAATTTATTTTTAAGTTAATGCTAATTATTAATTCAATAATCTATTTTTTACTGTTATTGGTGTTGTCTTGATGTATGATACGAGTTGAGGGACTTCCGACCATGGATCCCCCTTCTTTTTAAAATTTTTGTGTGCGCTACTGACGAAGTGTATTGCATCTCTTAGTTGTTAATACTGTTCTCAGACGCAATCAAGTGACCATGGTCAAGGTCACGAACTCGAGGCCAGCGCTGTCGAGTCACGAGGTTGAGTCCTTGCGTCATTTTGGACCCATCGCGTAGAGGCACTGAGGCCCTCTTGAGTGAGGTCCCCACTCAAAACCCTTTCGTTGGCGTGATGTGGAAGTTAAGAGAGGAGAATGCCATCTCAGATGCCGTCCTCGTCACTTATAACGTGATTCAAAATTATAAGGTTCTTCTCAAAATGGCTTACCGAGAGGAAAAATGCCGAAAAAACGTAGTTTCTAAAATGCAACGGCAGAAAAAACGTAGAATATGTACGCTTTAGGTTGATTTAGGGAACGATCTTCCTTTCTTTCGCACAAACTCAATTTTTCTCCAAATTTTGGGCATTCATTCAAGCATAAATACTATCAATCCCTCATTCATAAACCAATCAATCGATTCTTTTTCTTATCTCTTTCATTCAAAATTAGAAAAAAAAAATCCTTTCATCGGGCTTCTAAAGAAAAACACATTGTTTCCAAATTGGTTATAGAAGAAAAACGTAATAAAAACATCGTTTCTAAAATGCAACAGCGAGGGGGAAAAATAGGAAATGCATGCCTTAGGTTGTGATTCAAGCAACGTATATCCTCTTCTACCAAACAAATGCATATTCTATACATATTTCGGACATTCATACCCTAGGAAGATCATTCCTTCATTCATACACGAATCAATCATTTCTTTTTAAACATTTTTTTCACAGCCGTTCTAGAAAAATCACTATCAAATAAATCTTTCAAACCCACCATTGGGATAAAATTGACCACTGTCCGAAAAACAATAAAAAAAACCAGCCTGAGTAGATGTCTACTTCCTGATGTTTGGATGGCTCCCGTAGTCTAGTGATCAAGGTAAAGGTCTTGTGACCAGCGTGTCATGAGCTCGAGCCTAGTACCGCTGAAGACCCGCCGTGCATAGGGGGGTCGATGAACGTGAACTATGTCGAGGCCCAAACGTCCTTATGTTGGTGTGGAAGTTAGGAGAGGAGGTGCCAGCTGGGTTGGCGTTGATTCAAAATTATGAGGTCCATCGCCACAAGCCCTCGAGTAGCTGAATAGTGCGACCGACGCTAATGTTCACTCATTCCTGGCAGTTGACAAAATTGCCAATTTGGCGACAAAATTCCATAAAAATTTAACACCTAATATTTGTCACCAAATGCGGGGACCATAATTGTATCCAATTGAGATTCAGATTTTAAATTAGGTAATTTATCTTCATAAAAATAGGTAGAACAACGCGTTTAAGAATTCTATATGTATAAAAAATATAGGGAACAGAAAAGAAGGGTGCATGCCCTGTTTAACTCTTTCGGATTGCTTTGGCAGTAATGAAATATAACGTCCCATGTGTGTTGTTTCTAATGCGGTGTCATATATAGGCCCACGAAATACATCGTAGCAAGGGGTTAGGTGTACGCCTGTCGTTATTTTTAGCACCATGCAGGTGACAATACGATTTAGCTCGGTTCATACACGATAGATGGTGACATCACCTATCTCCACCTCCACAATTTAGGCATGGAACTGGAGGGGAGGGAAACATTCTCCAGCCCCCTGCACTCGTGGTTGCTGCTACGACCACCCACAAGACTTTCGGACCCACTGATTAAACGATCAAGTACTACGTGTGTACTCGGGGGAGGGGGTATTTGGTGACATCGGGAATCGAACTCAGGCCTTCCGGTCTGTCGTCTGATGCTCTAACCACTAGGCTACCCACGGCCTACGTCCCATATGTGAAAGGTATAAATAAAAAATATGTAGATTTAATACAGAAGATCGAAAAGAGAGCTTTAAAATTAACTATTCATCTGCTTTCTGTTAAATATTATAATACTCTTTATTGTTTTACATTTCAGAATCTATCTGATGCCAGACGAGAGACGCTATTTGCAGTCAAGGCCCAAAAAAAAGACGTGCAACCCAAAATTCGATGAAACGTTCCTCTTCCAGGTAAAGAGCTTTAATTTACTTCATTATGCTTCAAATTCACTACTGAAAATTACGTTTTCCACGTAAATGGGAGGGATTTCCCCTTAAGGAATTAGTCCTTAATTTCATTTTGACCTAAGTAAATTTGAATGGATAAAAGTGCTTTCTTGGAAGTATGTTAGCAATTTTGAAGCAAGTTTCTAAGTAGAAATACATTGTACTCTTGATACAATAAATCCATACTTAAGAATTGTTTTAAGAAGAACTAAAAAAAGTAATTTTGTGATAGTTATTATCATTACTCGTTCATACCAAAAGCCTAAAGAAAAAAACTGTTTTTACTTAATTTTAAAAAAAAAGAAATTATACTTAGCATTAAACCTACCGACATTTTGCATACATCTATTCCACCAACCCATGGCCGTCAAATAACCTCTGTTCAAATGAACGTTGTATTCTTTTCCAGTTGATTATACAATACGCATACAAATGCAGTTAAATACAATATTTATCCTAGCGAATTTCTAGTTACTAAAAAAGAAGCATACTTATTGAACATCATGTCTATATGTCTAATAATTCAAAAAGGAGAGTTGCTCTCCTTAACCGCTCGCAACCTCTCTTTAGGGATGATTCCCCCTAAAATCGTTCTTAACGCATCTCTACTGAACAAATGAAGCGTGCCAAGTTTCAGGTCTGTAAGTCTAATTGTTCACAATCTGGAATTTTTGTTCATAACGCTGTAACGTCTCCTGGATCAATTTCACAACCTTATGATTTGGGGTATGCGCAAGATTTCGGCTATACTGCGCCACATTGTTTTGATATCTGTGGTCTAGACGGAGAGAAAAAAAAGAATTGAATGACAAGAAATAGGGTCGAAAATAGAGAAGGATCACTAGGTTCCCGGGTTCGTGAAGCCATGTTTACCAAAGACAGTAAACCCCGTGGGAAAAGGAAAAGATCACTAGGGCACCTCAGGATTGTGACACCCGTACTCACTTAAAGAAGGTGAGGGGAACCCCTTTTTAGAGGATCTCTACTCCGTAAAAGGAACTGGCCTGCCAAATTTCAAATTTGTAGGTCTAACAGTTCCCGAAATATCGGGATGAGTGAGGGAGTGAGTCTCTTCTCTTCCTTATACATAGAGCAGGGGTGGGCAGACTTTTCCAGGGTGCGGGCTACTTCTAATTTTTTCAAGAAGTTGCGGTCCACCCAGTATCAGTGATGCACACTAGGGCGGGGGAGGGTCCACGGGCCCTGACTCTCCCTCATAATAATTTTTTTCCAATTCATTATAGTCCCATGTATACGAGGGCTGTTCAAAAAGTATCGAGACTGAATTTATTATGCAAAAACATACATACATAAACAGGTTTTGAGTCAATCTCCTTCGAAATATGCTCCATTGGCAGTAACACACTTGGCCTAACGATGTTTCCAGTCCTCGAAACATTTCTGGAACTCAGACTTTGGGATGGCCTGAAGCTGCTGTGTCGAATTCTGTTTTATGGTTTCAATGTCCTGAAACCGGTGTCCTTTTAAGGTGTTCTTGATCTTGGGAAAGAGGAAAAAATCAGGAGATGTTGCCAGTCGTTGGAATTGCTTATCCTCAGTGAGGAGACGCGGCACAAACTTTGCAGACACTCGGCGCATGTTCAAGTCCTTTCTCAAAATTTCATCACATGATCCTACGGAAATGTGACACTCCTGTGCAATTTCTCGGACTGTTAAACGACTATCAGAGTGCACCACAGCCTTCACTTGTGCAATCTTGTCCTCAATGCGAGAGGTGGATGGGCGTCCAGAACGGGGATCACTGTTCACTGATTGACGACCCTCCTTGAATCGTCGGAACCACTCGAAAACCCGAGCACAACTCATCTCCAAATGCTGTTTTCATCATCTCGTAGGTTTCGGTACCCGTTTTACCGAGCTTAAAGCAAAACTTGATACAGATTCGCTGATCAGTGTTTTCACACTTTTTCTTTTTTCGACGAACGCACGCAAACACTCCACGTGAAAGAAGTCAGTGTGACTGAACGGCGCGCTGTACAGACCTGCCGAATTTTGTGAGACAAGGTGAAATATGCACGCGCATGATGCACACAGTCCCTCCGCTAGGGGTTTTCTGGAATAAATAGAATAAATTCAGTATCGATACTTTCTGAACAGCCTTCGTATAGTATGTAAAATGTAATTAAGTATTTGATATTAATCATTTTTTATTTATCAATGTTAATTATTTATTGAGTAATTTATTTTTCGCTGTTTTTTGTTCCCGACAATCGACAAAATCAAAAAAAAAATACGTTTGGCTGCGTATTGGGGTATGATACGAGAAGGGTAGACCTTCAATTCTCAACCCCCTTTCCTTTAAAAATTCTTGTGCACTCTGCTGTTCAATGTCGTAGGTGTGGTGAGAGGTGAGGAAAAGGTTATTATAATAACTTAATAATAAGAGTACGGAATATGTACTGAGAGAGAGAGAGAGAGACCTACAGAACTAAAAGGAAAAAAAACGACTTTTAAACCACGTTTAAAGCAAAACGCAAGGTACAAACTTAATAATAATTGCCCGAAATATAATTATATCAAATGATACATTTATTATGAAACAATTCAAAATACATTAAAAAAATAAAGCATTTTTCTAAAGTTAGTTTTTGTTGTTACAGTCAGTAGAACTGAGTCTGCTTACTGTAAACCAATCATGAATTTTCCATATATAATTACTAACTGGTAAAATTTTTAGGCGATCACCCCAAAATGTCTTAGCAATCTACCGGTCGATCGCGATCGACGTAATGCCCACCTTGGACATAGAGATTTGAAAATTGTCTGACCTAACTGCAAAGAACAGGTCCCAACTTGGGAACTTTTTCCGATGGAAAATTATATCAATATTAACCTGGTACTTAGACTTAACGAAAAAACAGCAGTCAAATATACTGAAAATAGATTTGCCACTGCAACTTAGAAATGACTACTAAATCCTCGTCCTACTTTCTACATTGTACGAATCCTGATAAAGTTACTAAAGTTTATGAAACACAAAAGATTTTATACATTTTTCTTGGATCACTTAAAACAATTCCCTATAAGAACAAGACATGAAATTATAGATAATAGTCTTGTAATTAACAAAGTAATCGGTTAATTGGCATGCTAGGTAATGAGATTATCTGTGAGTCACATAGCAAAAAGAAACCTGTATGTAAAGAGGATTTATTTTTCCGGTAACTCATTACATGGGATGGAAGCACTAAACTGATTGCGAATCCTGGAATTAATGCTTTGTTTATTCACCACTTTTTATGACTCTGTTGGGAGAATAGGAAATACACAACGTACATTACTATAGGCTGTGTGTACAAAAATAATTTATTTTGGGTTTTCTAATTAAATTATTATGTTTGTCGGAACAACTATGTATACTACAGTAGAAGTCTTATTACATTATGCAGTAGTAGATAGTCTCTAGGTCAAAAATTTAAACACCTTATAACAGAATAGATAAAAATTTTCTTGAATCGCTTAAAAAATATTCCACTTCATATTCCATGTTAAATCCCTTAATATTCATTTTTCAGTTTAACTTTATTTTATTTTGAAGGCATTTTTGAATACAATTAAATTAAAACTATTAAATTAAAACAATCTAAAATATAAACACAATTAAAATCCCCTTCCTCAGTGGACCGTGGTAAAATTATCAAATGCTGACCGGTCCACGGCGATTAAAACGCTCTACCAATCTTGCTTTCAGCTCTCCATCACAATCACATACTACTACAATGGCCTTGGGGTTGTCTATAATCATGGTGTTTTCAAAATATTGATAAAACCATACACTTTACTTAAACTCTGCAAAAAAAATTTAAACTCAGCGTGAAAAATACATTAGAACCAATAACAAAAGTTACGATAGTACGATAATTTCATACCGAAAAATTAAGTCAAACATAAGAACAAGGTAAAAAAAAATGAGTGTGTTCAGAACTATTTGCCACCATTGCGGTAAAAATCATAGAGTAAAAAATTAGAGAACGTCGAACTATGAAGCAACCCACTATTGGAGGTACACCTCGTAATTTTGGACCTCAGTCAACGGGGGAGGACGACACACACACACACATAAACTTGCAGACCCCTTCCTAACTACCCCACAAACGGGTGGACATTGAACCTCGACAGATTTAATGTGCCTTGGCCTCCTCTTTTCGGGGGGACTTCTATCGCACTAGAACTCCGGCTATGAGTGAGAGTACATTAACGTCACACTATAAAGCTGCACGAAGACTATTGGTAACGGACCTCGTCATTTTGAACTATGGTCAAGTGACGAGAACGATACCTGAGATTGCATCCCCTCTCCTAATTTCCACACCATGCCGATCGGCTGACGTTTGAGCCTCCTACCGTAGGAGCCTCTCTTAGTAATTATGATGGTGAGGTGGCTTCCAGACATTGTGCAGCATCTCCACTTGAAAATTGTAATAACCCTGCGAACGCGGTCTTTCTGGTTGATTCCCGAGCCGCTATTCGTAACCTCTCCCGTAACTCTCAAACAGAGTGTAAGAGAACTATTGACTGCCGGAAAAAACTAAACTATTTGTTGGGTCTTGGGTGGACTCTAAAGTTCCTATGGATCCCGAGCCATGTTAACATCAGTAGTAACGAAATGGCTGACAGAGTAGCAAAGCAGGGGACAGCTCTCCCCCAGCCCAAACAACCCGGCACGCTCCATTCTGCCAAGTCCCAGATAAAATCCGCAGTTGAAAGATGGAACTGTCAGCGGCTGCAGAGGCTCTCTTTGGCAAGAATTGGGAGAGCCTCGTTTCCAGAGGCCCCTTCGATCACCCTACCCCGCGCAGTTAGTGTAGCAGCTTTTAGGATGTGGACAGGACACGATTATCTTGCCGCACACCTTCACCACATCAATGTCCTACCATCACCAGAGTACCAACTTGGCGGCTACGGTACTATGAACGCTGTTCACCTAAGGACTTGCTCTGCTCTAGACCACAGTAAAAACTATCAAAACAGCATTTTCAAGGAGGCCGACCTCTACTGGTCAGCGCGTCCCCTAATGGCCCAACAGCCAAGCGTGGGCGTTGGCTAAGAAGAAGAAGGTCTCCTCTACACGGTAGCTCTTCAGCGGTACCAGTCTCAAACTCATGACACTCTGGCCACGAGTCGGTGACCTTTCCCCCTACGCTACCGTTATCCCCTCTGGTCACGAGTTCCCGACCAGAACCGCTAGGCTACTGCGGCCAAAATTATAGAGTAAAAAAAATGCTTCAGATTCATCGATTTCTTCCATATGTCACAACGAAAAACATGGGACATTCTTTTTGATAGGAAATAATCGTAACAGAATACAAATATATATATACTAGTTTCGAGAATTTATATTTCCAGAATAAAATTTCCTTTTAATGTGAAGTATATGATAAAGGCTGACTTCAATCTATTTTTCATTGCTAAAGAATTCCAAAACTTTAGCATTAACTAAAAAACTCGTATAAATGTCGTAAATAAAGTTTTTTTTCCTGAAAAATATACTTGATCCTCTCGATTTTATGAAACGAACAGCATTATATATAAAATCTCCATTTTTATTTCATTGGAATGTTGCTTTGAAAAATGATCTACCATTGCCAGATGGGATCGATTCATGAAATGTATTGCCATGAACTCACAAAAATATTGGGAATCTTTTCACACGAAATTATCTTTTTTTACTTTTAAATGCATTAAAATATTGTACTGCAAAGGGGGGGAAAAATGTCGATAAAATCACAAAAGAAAGTAATACTGGGAGGAATATGTTTTTAAAAATTCGATGTGGGAAATATTATTCAATTTTATTTTTACTTAAATATCTAACTTAAATAAATGAATAATTCCCAAGAATCATAAAAGACCCTATTTCTTGATCGAAATATTTTTTAAGAGTCCAGATGGAACATTTATATCGTATTGAAGATATAAATTAATGCATAGTTTCTAAAATTCGCAATTTAAAAATATTCAATTGAAAATATTGTATTGCTTGTATAAATTTTTTAATATACTTGAGAAAATATATTCTACTAATATTTTAAATAAATTTAGCATATATTTTTCGAATATAGAAGTATACCTTATTTAGAGTCCACATACTAACTTAATATTACGTTTACTGTATGTGAATAATAAAATAATTTAGTTATGAAAAATAGTGTTCAAAAAATAGATAATTACTTAAATAAAGAGATGGTGAGTATCAAGAGTGGTTGATGAAAAGAAGTTATTGACACAAAGCTTTTTTCACAGTATATTCTTGCATATAGCCAAACATACATGAAAATTGAAAGTGTGAGTTAATAACAAGCATTATGCATAGATACCGATTTAGTTATTATTTATACCGATGCACATTACTTCTATCGACCTCTAAGACCTCCCGTTGGGGTGGTGTGGAAGTTTGGAGAGGAGGGAGCCAACTCAGGTATCGCTTTCGCTTTTTGACAGAGGCTTGGGATTATGAGGTCCGTCGCCAATTGCTCTCTTGTTGCTACATATCGTGACGTCTCCCATAAGAATTTCTATGGCTCTACGTAATCTTGATTAATGATAATACTATGGATGTAGAATCAGTGATTTTTTTATCTTCATGGTTATTTAAATGCTCTCAGAGAGAATTTTCAATTCCATTTTTAATACAAATTCATTTTTTCAAAATGAGTACAAAAATATCCAAAAAGAGTTAAATATACTATTTGAACTAGTGAATTATCTTGATGAGCCATAAGATCTTCTGCGAAGGCAACCAATTTAATGTTCGTAGGTTTACAGGTTCTATACTCGCTTTTAACACAGGATCATGATGTGGAACAATGAAGCCTGCTACTACTTAAAATATAACTGATCCGAGAAATTCACAAATTGTCATGTGGAAATTCGTTGTCCTATGAGAACCTTTAGTTCTTTGTTAAATTTATTTTCACTTCTCAGATTCGGCTGAAGTGTCTATTAAAAATGCTGGAGCTAGAGTTTTTGCTACTAACTTTACATCGATTTTACCGTTGTAAAACATTTTGATAACTTTGACAGCGAAACAGTAATTTCGCTTTCAATCTATTCTTTAACCTTAGACAAGAGTGAGACAAGAAAAGCCTTAGACAAGGAAAATATCGACTTTTGTGTTGATTCCAAAGCGGCGATTGCGACCTTAACAACTCCATTTTCTTCGAGAACGAGATTTTCAGGATCTGCTTGGGAAAAATAGATAAATTTTTGAATATTTTTTTTACCCTTCACCCGTCTTCGGCATTTCTGCCATTAGTCGACTAGCAGCCCAATAAAATTATGACGAAGCATAAAAAGAATTAAAATTTGTCTCCGTTGAGTTGCCTACAAAAAACTTTAAAACAATAGGGCTGTGTCTGAGGTAGTCATCATCCATTTCACCCTGGTTGCACAGACGGCACCAAGCAGAATCCTTTACTCCAATGCGATGTATATGCCTTTGCAAGTAGTCATGTCTAGTAAGTAAGCGAAAGCTCACAACTCCAACAGATCGAGGCAGGGAACTAGGAACTTTACCACTTTTGTTAAGCAAGATATATTCCACCTTTTACCTGCAGCTGCTTCACCATACAGGGAGGCTCTATAAATTTGCAGTTTACTGTAAATGATTCTTTTGATGTTACGCAGAGGCAAGGGAGAGTTACGCAGAGGTTGGGAAATGAGAGATTCTGCTTTAGCAAGCCTATCTGCTTTCTCATTTCCAGAAATGTTACAGTGGCTGGGAATCCACTGGAAGGCAATGCTTTCTCTAGACTTCCCAAGTTCAGCTAATTTCATTCTACAGGAGTTAACTAGTGCGTTTTCATTATATCTTGAGTTTATTAGAGACAAAATGGCAGCTTGAGAATCGATAAAGAATACAATTTTATGTTCAGAACAGCTTTCCAATTTATCAATCGCAAATGATATTGCCGCTATCTCACCATCAAAATTGTCACAATACTTCTAACAGGATAACTAATACTGAAAGCGCTTGAATAGGCTCTAGCACTAGTATTTTTAATAGCATCTTCTGCTGAATTTTTGAATATAAACACTGCATTGCATTGCAGTGGATCTCAAGTCATTGTGGAGTTTCTGGAAATGAGAGGTAGATGTAATGGCTCAAGAGTTATCCCAAATGACGCAATCAGCTTTTCCATTGCCTTTGAATCATATAAAGCGTTATACAGTGTATCAGTACAGATAGAGTACACCTAGGCAATGTGAAATCACGTAGGAATGCATGGTTGGAAAATATATCCTGGCGCTGTTGTACCGATACGAAACAGAAGAAAGACAGGGCACGCACAACAGGAGAAAACATGCTTATTATTCTTAGTACAGCAAAAAAATTAAGAAAAAAGAACGTTAAAGGGATTATAAGGGTGCATGTCGGGGTGATAAGGGTGCACGTTGTTAGTACGCAGAATCCACCAGACGGTCATATAGGATGAACCGACATGACTGGTCACCCTGATACCGGTATTGTTCTGTACCAGATCCCGCAATCTCCTCATTGCTTGGCATTTTTACTCTTCGCTCACATACCTGCGTATCCACGATGAAGGATCTGCTGTCTGATAATATCTGGTGCAAACGTGCGAAGAAGGCGTAGTTGGTAGTTTGCTTCCAGAGGTAACGTTGGGCGTACAACCACTGTATCGCTCGTCTATTGCATTCAGTGGCCCCATATGCCAGATGTATATCAGCAAGCTCAGTGTTCGTGTAATGTGCCATCCTACTACAATTTTGTTGACTGTCGAAATGAAGCTTCATAGCGAAGCGCGGCGGCAAAAATAGCGTGTGTGCATGCACCGTCATCTGATACTTCGGTTTATGTAACGCCATCTGTCACATGCACTAACGAAAGGCTTCAAAGCATTTCTTCTGTACAATGAAAAAAAACATGTTTTTTCCTCTTATTCTTGTCCTGTTTTTCTCATGTTTTGCGTCATCACTACCGCGCAAGTAAAGCGTTTCCAACCATGCAATCCTATGTGATTTCCCATCATCTAGGTATATTCTATGTGTTCTTAAAGTGTATAACCGTTGTACTCATACACCTTGTATATCCTGCACCATTAAATCTAACCGTTTCAGCTTGTATATAGAGAAGACATCGGAAAAGAAATGGAACTTCCTTTTGAATAAGTAGACAAGAATTTTTAGTTCCTTGCTTACAGCAGACAGTGTGGCCTCCTTTGGATTTGTCACTGGTCATGACTATTTATAGTTACCTGTATAGAATGGGAATGAAGAATTCATATTCCTGCCCACTTTGTGACTAGGACACACCCATGGCTGAGGATCACCTCAATATATACCTTGCTGTTCTTAATTGTCTTTGAGTGTTATTATCTGTGTCTTTGGTGACTGTTTTATCGCTCTTCCTTGTATCGGGCTGCTCGTCGACTTATGGTCGAAAAGTCGGAGACGAGCATAAGATTAAAAACACTTTGTTGGTGAAAAGAAACAAAAACTCGGAAAAGTTATGCATGCAGAAAACATCAGTGCCATGTACACACACACATATGTATGTGTGTGTATATATATAATGAGCATACTATCTAATTTCATTAACATATACAAACCAATTAAATTTTCTTTCATTTCCCCCCTTTTTTTCCGCATTCTATTCTTCATTTCTGCATATTTTTTTTATGTTGACGGCTTTTCTTGATTTCTTTTACTTACGAAATCTTTTTGACTCTGTAGGGCATAATATATGTATAATAAAAGGGTATATGTATTTTAACTAGGACAATTGGGTAATTTTCTTTCTGAAAAAAAAGTGCCTTATCCTTTTAAATTGATTGGAAGGAAAATTGATTAGACAGAGCCAAATGAGATGTCACAAAACTTTGTCGTGTGTAGGATATGATGCATGTTAAATCATTCAAGGTCGTGTTAGTGTGGTATGGAAGATAGGACAGTAGTATGCTAGCTCAGATGTCGCTTGAACGGGGCTCAAAATTAAAAGACCCATCACCTATAGATTCCGATTTGTATTGAAGTAAGTGAGTTCTTGTTAATGCCGTATTCTGTAGCAACACGAGGGCTGTTGGCGACGGACCTCGCAATTCGGAAACATGGTCAAATGAAGAGGGCGACATCTGAGCTGGAACACCCCCCCCCTTCTACCTTTCCCATTACACCAACGGGAAGACGTTTAATCCTTCATAGATTTAACGTACAGCAACCCACCCTCTACACAACGGGTATTCAGCGGCACTAAGCTTGAACTCATGACACGCCAGCAACGAGTCCATTTACTTTTAAAGTGTATCAGTGGTGCACACAAGGGAGGTATTCTAGGGGTCCGGACCCCCCAAAGCCCTTGAGTCTTTTTTCGATTGATAATAATCCTATATATATATATATATATATACACTGCTTGCCACCGTAAATGCAACACCTTGAAGGAAGCACGCAAATATTATGAAATTTACAACATGCATTAGCGGAGGTGAGATATGCAAATGATTAGAATTTCAGCGCAGACACATATCACACACGCCTGTGGCGCCACCTCAAAGCGCTATTTAAGGCTTGGAGATTTCGACGATTTCAAGTTGGGCTATTGTGTTTTTCATGTGGTTTTTTCAAAAAACGATCAGTTACGTCTCGTAGAAAACAGCGATCAGCTTTTGATCAAGTATCCGAGTTCGACAGAGGAAGAATAATGGCCTACCGAGATTGTGGATTATCTTTCGGGGAAATCGGTAGTCGTGTTGGACGAAACCAAACAACTGTAATACGGATATGTGATCTTTGGATGCAGGAGGGTACGACGGACCGATGAAGTCGATCGCATCCGCCTCAGTGCACCACTTCACATGAGGACAGGCAAATTGTGCGCATGTCAGTGACGGATCGCTCAGTCACATCACGAACCATAGCACAGCACATTGAGTCTGTAACGCATCATTCAGTGTCTGCGCGTACCATTCGACGCCGTTTACAGCACAGTGGTCTGTCCGCAAGGCATCCATTGCTTGGCCTACCCTTGACGCAGAACCACAGACGTCTCGCCGCCAATGGTGCGATGAAAGAAGGGTGTGGGTGGCAGAATGGAAGGAAGTTGTCTTTACTGCCGAGTCACGCATCTGTCTGCAACACCACTTTGGTCGGATTCGAGTCTGGAGACACCATGGAGAGAGGATGCTGAACAGCTGCGTTATGCACCGCCACACTGGTCCTGCACCGGGTATTATGGTGTGGGGCGGTATTGGATATCACTCTCGCACTCCACTAGTACGCATTGCCGGTTCTTTAAACAGCCAGCACTACATCTCCGAGATGTTGGAGCCAGTTGTCCTTCCTTACTTTCAGGGCTTGGCCACAGCCATATTTCAACAGAATAATGCATGACCACACGTGGCACGCATTGTCCAAAGTTTCATCGTCAATCACCAGATTGAACTGCTTCCCTGGCCGGCTCGCTCTCCGGATCTTTCTCCGATAGAAAATATGTGGTCCATGATTGCTCACCGATTGACCCAGATTACACCTCCAGCTGCCACACCAGATCAACTTTGGCAACGTGTGGAAGCTGCTTGATCTGCTGTACCCCCATCCAAAGTCTCTTTGAATCAATGCCAAGGCGTGTGGCCGCGGTGATCTCCAATAATGGTGGATCGGAACAATACTGATTCTGGCAAGAACCACACTTCCCAGAAGTCTATAAATTTAATCATTTGATACTTGGTCAACATGTTATCTACAAAATAATTTTGTTGTGCTATCTCTTGTCTTTCTAGGTATTGCATTTACGGTGGCCAGCAGTGTATATAACGTAAAATTTAATTAAGTACTTTTAAATAACTATTTACTTTATTAATTAATGCTAATTATATTAGTTTAATAATTTATTTTTTCTGTTTTTTGCTAAAAAATTGACAAAATCAGAAGAATCAATAGATGTTGTCTGAGGTATGATACGAGTTGAGGGACTTTCGACCATGGATACCTCCCCCCCCCCCCATCCCTTGAAAAAATTGTGTGCGCTACTGAAATGTATCATTATGAAATAAACATTTATAAACAAAATGAAACCCAACAGATATTCTGTGCAAAATTAACTCGACTGTTTACTTCATGGTGAAGCTCACCAACCTCTTATCTCCATTCATTTTGCAGCTACCCAGCCGATCGACAGCGGAACGAACCCTCAAATTCACCGTATTCGATAACGACCGCGGCAAGCACCACAACCCCATTGGCCACGTCCTGGTGCCCCTCAAGGAGTTCTTCGAGTCGGAGCAGCATGCCGAAGTGCAGTGGAGAGACATGGAAAAGAAAGAAGTCCAGGTAAAGTTATCTTTCTTTTCGCTTTTCTCATTGGCGCAAGTCCCTGGACACACAGCAAACTTTTCGGTGCGCGATCCCGAAATCTTCTGGAAGATTCTTTTTTCGCTGATCTAAAGTCTGCGTGGGTTGTTTTGCAACTGATTAATAATGAAGGAAGGTAAAGAGTATATGAGAGTGGAAGGAATGGAAAAGTCTGTCTTTTTAAAAGAATGTATAGGTGGGTGTGTAAGATGTAGGAAGAGGTGCTCGCCTAGAGGATGTGGAATGCCTTTTTAAATTTTAAAAAGGGGACTTAGATCTTGTTAATTGAAAATTAAGGATGCATTTTCAGTGACAGGGGATACTTTGTTCAAATACAGAATGTGATTAGATGTACAGGAGTTTTAAATTAAAGAGTGCTGCATTTTTACTTTTTTTAATTATTTATTGGGATTAAAGAGTAACGAAATGGTTTTGTTTGGTAATCCTCTTTACTACTGTAAAAATTCTTTCAAGCTGTACTGCCAATTGAACGTTATTAAAAGTTAACAATTCTAAAACCATAAAAACAGCAATTGCAGTTTTAAATTTAAGAATGTGTTCATTCAATTAGTAATGGTTTTTTTTTATCAATTATTCTCAAGTTTTCAAAAGTACCGCTATATTTGAATGTAAAAACTACTACGTCATTTTTCGAAATGTATTCTGTTTTTTTTCTCTAACAGGCACAGTTAATTATATGTAAAAGGTTTAGTTTCTGTTTCGATTATCCCTAACTACGGATATTTTTACAATTGCAGTTATTAGCAGTATTTTATCGACTTCATATTAAAGGGAAAAAAGTTTTTACCATGAATTTTGCTATAAGAAAAAGAAAGAGCAATTCAGTCCCTAGTTTACTTTTTGTTAAAGTTGCTTTTTGAAGACATTTCGCATATTCTGAATTAAGGAAATACTTATAGTTAGCACGTGTTTTTTAATGTGGGTCTTCCGCCTTTCGAGGAGTTAATATATTGGTATAAGCTATATCGTTTAACACAAAGGATGGGGAATACAAGGCAGTTATAAGTCCGACATTTTAAACATATTTAGCTAATGAATTTTTTTCATTTTGATTAATGTCTTATTTAATTATCCACTACATAACATATTTATTTATTTATCCAACGCCCGTGCTTGGCTTCTTAGTTATTTGACGCCGAGCCTCCCAGTACCGACTGACGATGTCGTAAGTCGGATACTACATAACATGAACTGATTGTCATATGCTGGCGTTCTTTAAAAATCCGTAGCTCAACTCTCTTATCCTCATTGATAGCTCTTTTAATGCACCAATTATGCCATTGAAACCAAGAGTGTTGTCTAAAAAATATCTTGAATTTTCCTGCGCAAAGTACTAAAGTGTTCGAATTATTTGATACAAACATTTTTTTCTTGTCTGAGTTGGTATGTGATTGTTAGTTATGTTCCAAATTGTCTCAAACCGGTTTAATTTGCCCAGAAAAAATAATGTGGCGGATCGATCTTGACTATAATTTATTCGTTTGATTGGCTTTAATGCATTATAGTAGTTCAGTTGTGAACCTTACTGTGCGATAGCAGGTAATTATAATAGTTTTGCGTTCCATGTAACTGTTGTTACGTTTGCTTGTTCAGAGATGGGTATTATACTTTGAGGAACGTTCTAAAATAATCGCTCTTTAAGAACACGTTTCTATGACTGTGAGAGATATAGCTACGGTAGTTGGTGTGGGCAAATCAAGTGTTTCAAGAATTTTAAAAGCATTTCAAGATTTTTGATCATCATCTGCAAAAAGAAAAGGAAAATGTGGGCTTAAGCGGAAAAGTTCTCCAAGAACTGATAAAATTCTAATAAAAAATATCAAAATAAGACAAGCATAGACCTTCGAAGGAATTTACTGGATAATGATGTTGAAGTGAATACTTCAACCGTACAGAGAAGGATTCTGGCAGTTAGCCTTAAGGCATCAAAACCGATTGAAAAGCAATTTCTAACTCAGAAAAGGATGAAAAAACGTTTAGCATAGACCAAAAATACCGATCTTGGACTGTTAATAACTAGAAGGTGGTTTTCCTTGATGAAACGCATTTATATTTGAGCAGGGACACAAACCAAGTGTAGTTAGACGAAGTGGAAACTCTGCTGCCAGATCATATCGAACAGATTGTTAAACATCCTTTTAAACAGAAGTTTTGGGGTTTTTTTCCCCAACAGATAGCACTGGTGGCTTAGTTACTTTTAAAGGCGGTATGAATTATGTCAAATACATAGAAATATTACGCAGCAGAATTGTTCCATCCATGTAAACATTTGACGGAACATTTCAACATGATTTGGTTTCTTGTCACAATTCGATATTGGACCAGACTTTTATGCGGGAAAATAAATAAAAGTACTTAATTGGCCAGGTATATAACCAAACCTAAATCCTATTGCGAATTTATGACATATTCTTAAGAATGGCTTAGCTAAGATGAATTGCAGGACAACAGAACAAATGATAAAAAAGTGCTATATAAGTGTGGTTCTACGATGATGAAGTGTGTGCTGCACTAGTGGAGTCAATACCACGATGAGTTGCAGTGGTCATTTCTGATGTAGGAGGACATACTTCGTACTAATACAGAGATTTTTCTGTCTACGTAAGGTATGCAATGATTAAAAGCTAGGGTTTTAGAAAAAATTGTTTTTTTCCATTTGTACCAATTAATTCGAACAGTATAGTAATTATACCAGGGCTTTGCCACTTTGAATAGTTGAAGGAGATTTCTTAATGCTCATGCTTGAATAATTTCTCCGTGTTCGAGAGTGTCAGCATCTACCTGCTGACCACCGAGTTAGGCGTTGTTATAATTATTCGTCAGATTTTTTTTTATTTCTCTCGAGATAATCAAAGGTACTGAATCACATATCGTCCAAAACTTAGTGATTTACAAAGAAAAACAATTTTTTAAGATTCGACAAGTGCTTACAGATGGTGGTATACAAGATTGTTAAATACTTAGAATATACATAAATAGTAAATCTGTCGAGTTATTTTGTAGCGTGGGCCGATGGTGGTTCTTAATATGTAGATTTGCCGATGGGTATTTGAGTTGGTTGTTTCTTGATAAACAGAAAACTTCTTCTGGATTAGTTTCAATCTTCTTTTATTCATTGTCACAGATATATTAAATTCAATATCATTTAGAATAACTAAGTAAATGGGACGCATACACACACACATAGCAGAAGCGGTAAGCAGCACCAACAATTCACAAGACGAAGACAAAACAAAGAGAGAGAGCACACAGTGGCTCTGGGTTTAAATACTGGCGGGAAGGTCTCGTGACTCCTTTTTAATGGGAGCCGTGATTGGTATTAAAAGAGTGGGAACGAATTTTCTGACGCAATGTCATTATTCGTTTAAGATTACCGCATTAGTCTTGAACCAAAGAATAAAAAAAATATTTAAAAGGAGTTAATTAAAAGGATACTAGAGGGAATCACATCATTAAACATTTATTTATATATGTAATATGCATTCAACTCTCGATAATTCGAAGTTGGAGGGACCAATGAAAAACTTCGAATTATCAAGAGTTCAAATTATTAAGTGTGTAGAAAAAATTCCCAAAATACATGAAGAAAATTTTTTTTCAAACACATTTAAATTTGAAACTATGTAATAAAACAACAATTGTACATATGTATACAATTATTTTAAAGTATTTTTTAAAAGTACATATTATACAGTATAAATATTTTACAGAAGTTGAAAGTCCTGTATTAAAAGAATAGATTCAATATATTCATACACAATCCTACACATCTCTTCTTCACAATAGCGGACCATCCTTTCTGAACACATGTGAAGCAAGGCCAAGTGTTAAACGAAAGATATGGACGACTGATAACAGGTATGGTTGGTCTATTGTCCACTTAAGGGAGTGAAAATAATAACATTGTCTTTTCGCCTGAGAAATCGGAAAACACAGATGGTCATCAAAGAAGCTACATTACAGGAAAGACACGCAGAGACAACACAACGCAAAACTTGTAAGCTCCAAATCGTTTATTACAGGACTGCAGATGACAGTGAGTGTTCGAATTGTCGAGAGTTTTATAAGATAACTTTGAATTACAGCGTGTTGTAGTCTGGCCAGCCATAAATTTTATTTTGAAATATTGAGTGTACCAAAACGTATTGTTTTAGTTCGAAGTATCAAGAGTTTTTCTAGGGACTGAGCATATACGAATTATTGAGAGGTTCGTATTATCGAAGGTTTGAATTATCGAGAGTCGACTGTATATGCCAAGCAATGGTTACACTTTTCGGGAACTAATTTAAGCCTTACGAACGGTGCCAAGGAGGAGGGATAATAAGTTATATGAGCCAATAAATTAACCAGCAATAATAAAGTAACCAACAGCTAACTGATTTTTAAGTGATAACAAAGATTATACCGTTAGAGATCAATTACATGTGTAAGAGATTGAGTTTGTTTTACAAAAAAAATTCGAATTGCAAAATCTATGTAACAACCCAATTGAATACCATTTTCTCAATACAACTCATAGGAAATAATGAAAGACAAAAAAACAAAAACAAAAATGTTTACATTTACACACTTGTGTTCAAAACACATCCTCGGGAAAACTCTGAGGAAACCTTTCAATAATGCAGTTTACGAAAGGTTCTCTCGCTTCAGTATGGCAGCAGTATCCCCGCTCAAGAAATATTCCGCTCACAATGCTCTCTCAACTTTCGACTCGCGTAAAATTCCACTTAGCGTTCGAAAACTTTTCGAATGTCCCCTTCAATTGGAATTTCTAAGGCTCTCATTACATTTTCATAGCCACGAATATAAATCGATTCCTTGTAGCCGGGAGTTCCAAATATTTGTTCCCGAGCTTATGTTCGAACTGAGATGAGAGCAGTAATATTCTGCCCGCCATTGTGTTTAAGAATTCTATGGAAATTTTAATAATATATGTGTTCCGTGGATTACTTTTTAATTTCGTATTTCACGAAACGTCTATTCAAGATAGATGTTTTCATAATTTCGAGAATTTTGTAGTTCATGGAATTAGAGGAGGAACGTAAAGTCATTCTAAAAATGTGTGTGTAATATTTTCAAGCAAGTCATTTAGATAGTAATTTAAGTATTAATGTTAGTTTTGAAATATATCTGAAATTCAAAACTTATATATTGATTGAAAATATTTGAATTTCTGAAATGTATCAACCGTACAATAAATAGATTTAGAGAGTTCATATCTATTTTCGAACATTTAATAAATTCAATTTCGGTAGAAAAAAATTAATAAAAAAATGTTCTTAGAGTGGTTTTGAATTTAATATTTGTTTTATTATTAATTCTCTACTGGGGGGAGGGTACCCCTTGTCCACCTGACTGCGGATTAACTCCCATTGTACAAATTATACAACTCTTCATACTCATTTCCCAAATTGTAAAACCGTAATTGACATGTATTATGCATTTCTATTTTTTTTTCAATACATTGTAAGCAGGTAAAAAATAAATACTATCAATTAAAATAAATCAACAAAATAAATGACCATCAATTGTTAATAATCATGGCAAATGCCAATCATAGACGAAATTACGCACGTTCCAGTACGAGTGGCATATCTAAGTCCCCTGTGATTCTGAATATTTTTCACTGCCAGTCTTGTGCCATTACACAGTTCATTTGTAATACATAAATTTCTTAATAGCTTCACGATACAGCCTAATTTCAAATGTTTCAATAGAAACTTGGCGAAATACTGGCTATACAGCCAAGTTGGCGACCATTTTTAGCGACTTGGTGACATATGGATACTCCTGAAAATTACAGGATATATCTGTACCATCACGATCTATGACGTAAGCAGAATTTTCGAGAAAGCGCTGGAAGGTAGAGGGGTCCCTCAGGAAATTGTTCTTGCGCTCCTCTTCAGTTACATTTAACTTTTTATTTGACCCACTTTTACTAACTATACCTTATGTATAAAAAAATTTATTACAGCATCACGAAAAGCTTTTTTTATGCAGAGAGAGATAAAATATACCATAAGTGTTTTGTTTTTTAGAATTTGTAGGAAAAAAATAGAAACGTTTCACTTATTTTTGTTTATTTAATTTTATTACATGCTTTTATTTATATATAAAAAACAATTTTTTTATTTTATTTGTTTTTTATCGCTTTACTTTAGTACATTTTTAAATTTATCCATTTTTTTTATCTCATTTGAAATAAAACAATGAATGGTAAGTATATGATTAATATTTTGAAAGCAGAACTCTATTCTTATCATTAAACACACAAACACAAATTATTTTTTCCAATTCATTTGTTTTACATAAACCATACTTTAAAGTGTCTACTTTAGGGACCGTGGTCTTCATAAAGTGTATAAGCGGATAGTCCCCCTCCTCCTCCCTTATATTTGGTACCAGTAGAGTTAGAATATACGTATAAAATTGTTTTAAGAATATTATAACTAGAAAAATTATTTAAATGTAATTTTTTGGTAATAGATGGTGAAAAAATAACACATTTTCAAAACATACTCTTTTCATGAAAAATTCTTCAATAATAATAATACTTTGGCTATATATAGCTAGTATTTTTATACAGAGGCTGAACTAGGGTTTAAAAAAAAACTTAGAAGACTTATTCATATTTTAATATATCACAGAATAGAAAAATTTTAACAAAAAAAAACAGTTATTATTTTGATTGATCTTAACACAAAAAATGATGTGAATTTTTTTCAAGATCCTAGTTTATATAACACTGTATATAATTCTTAGATGCATATAGAAAAAAAATGTTATTGTCATAGAAAAAATTTCATGAAAGAAGAATGTTTTGAATATATGTCATTTTTTCTTCATTTTTTACCAAAAAATTACGTTTTAAATATTTTTTTTGTAGTAATATTCTTCAAAAAAAATTTAATATATGTACGCATTCTAATTCAACTGACAAATATAAAAAAAAGTTGTCTGTTTATAAACGTTTTCAAAATCATGGTTCCAGACGTGAGTGAGTGAATATTAACTTCGCACTTTTCAGCTACTCGAGGGCTTTAGGTGACGGATCTCGTCCTTTTGAACCATGGTCAAATGACGAGGACGACACCTGAGCTGGCACACTACCTCTTCTCGCTAACGCGGTAGGATGTTTGAGCTTTCGACAGATTTAACGTGGGATTACACGGTGGGGGTCTTCAGCGGTATTAGACTTGAACTCATGACACGTCGGTCACGAGTCCGTAATCTTGACCACTAGGCTACTGCGGCAACACTGTTAGTCAGTCGTCTTAAACAGAATACCAAAATTGTTAAAAATGTAATCCACAATTATTTTCACATTTAGTTGTTTGTAGGTAATACTTTTTTCCCTTCCTTTTTCACATTTTCCTTTCTCCTTAAAATCTCTGACTCGCTGTAAAAAAAATCTATGATGCAAAACTTCCTTTCAGTTTATTTTATTGTTCAACAAATACTTTTATTCAACCATAACAAGGCACGTATGTTTCCCATTTTTACATAGCCTTTTGTAGTATTTTTTTAACTAACAAACAGTCCCCGGATTATTTTATGTTTTATAAATAAATTATTAAAAACTATATAAGGAAGAACAAAAACTTCAATTTTTGTATCTTAAATGTAAATATGATTTTCTTTGTGGGAAATTATATCCAAAAAGAAGAAAAAATCTATAACAAATTGAACAAAATCGATTATTATTCTTCATTAATAATGTAAATAAATTGTTGATTATCTTAACAACTAACCATTAAAGAGCAATTAGCAAGATGTAGTCTTATTTATTATTAATCTTATAATTTATGTTTTAATACTTAAGTAATTGTTCAGAAAAGTTCAAACTTTTCAATACTTTTTCTCTTTTTCTATTCGAATCACATTTCAAGTTTAGTTAAGTTCAAGTCGCAGATTTGAATCTATATTTTATAATTTGTATTGCATCCTATATAAGATATAAGTAAGTGGGGGTTTTTTATTAGCGTAGTGGAATACTTTTCCTGGTTCATCTGACTTAAAAATTTAAATTTTCATCTATATATATATATATATATCCAAAACAAAAACAACTACAACAAAATAAACTCGTTATGAAAAGCTCATTCGCCTTCTCTGTACTTTTATTTATCTGTATGTTTTTATTTTTTAAAACTCCTTGCAGATTCTGACTTTAATATTTTTATTTAAATAAGCAAATTTTTGTACAATTTTAGAATTTTTTCAGTTATTATTTATTATTTTGCAATAAGTATGTATCTAGAAAAATTTGAAAATAGTAGAGAATCAAAATAGAATTTTTGAAGTATACGGAGCTATGAGTATGGAAAAAATCTTTCGTTTAATGTATTAATTTCCATTTGTTTGAATAACTTTAATTTAGATTACTTTTAAGAACTTTAAATTCCTGAAGAGTTTCATACATGAAACATGCATGATATTTTTAATGTGTTTGAATCAACTTAAAAATTAAGATATAAAATATTAAGGCTAATATATTTATCATTTTAAATGTTCATTTAAAAAACATTTAACGAATTAAAAAATGCTTTATAAAAAGTGATTATATAAGTTTCAAAAAATTATAAACAAGTTGTTAAATTACAAATTTTTTCTTACTCATTTTTATAAGTTTTAAAATTTATAATATTTGTAAAACAATATCCACACACACACATGGTCTCGTGAATAAAATGTTATATCAATAATTAATTTACTAATTTGCCAAACGATTATTATTTTCTTTCAGTAGAACTTGTTTGTTATGTTGAATTATTTTACCCTATAGTTTTTTAATTTCTTGAATAAAATAAATCAAAATGATTATTTATTTTAAATAACATACACTGCTTTTTTTACATATGCTTTCTTGAAAATAGCTTTTTGATGAGATATTTTTCCACGTCTCTACGATTCTTTAAAACCGACATTAGTCTGATTTTTTTAATTCTCTATTTTATTTACTCTAACTAGTGTAAACATCCTTCAAGGTCAAAAATGATGATTTGCTGAATAGTCATCTAAAAGGCTGATCCTCTGTTATTGATATTCATTGCATAACGTAATATACAAACCTGTAATTACGAAATAATACGTAATTTAAATGTGCGGAGAAGCTGGGCATATACTTAAAAATCACTCAAACTAGACTTAATCATCTACTTATTGGTTTTCAAAACTTTTGAAATGACATTTACTAAAAACGAAATTCCACTTATTGACTAGATCATATTTTAAAAGCTGTTTATTTAATCAAAATATGTTCCATTTGCTTTAATACACCTTTCTCAACGAGAATTAAGTGTATAGATGTCTGTCTTGAAGAAATTCTAATCTTTAGTATTTACCGCTTCCCTTGCAAATTTTTTTGAAAAAAATAGCAAAAAAATCATCACATTTTTTAATTTTATTATTGAATACAAGGAAATGAAACAAAAAATATATGTAGGCTTTAAGTTAAAATTTTTGATTTTTTTACAGGTGTAAAAGCATTTAATTCTAATCTTTAGAATTAACCGCTTCCTTTACAAATTTTTTTTGAAAAAAATTGCAAAAAATCATCACATTTTTTTAATTTTATTATTAAATACAAGGAAATGAAACAAAACAAAATATGTAGGTCTTAAATTTAATTTTTAATTTTTTAAAGCATTTAGTTTTAACATAAGTTTACTATTCCGAGTTATCTCGGGCAAATATAAAAAAGTCAAATATTAGTCTTTGTATGATAGTTTTTGAAAGAAGGGACAACACAAAGTGATACTTGACATTCTGTACGCTGGTATCTGGTCTCTTTTCTTCCTGGATTATCTCTGGAATCTGTTTTACGGTAACATAGAGTACACTCTGTGTTAATAAGGGAATACAATCGTCTTCAATAAAGTTACATACAAAAGAATCACTTCCACTATTTTCAATGTTCACCTCTTCATAATCACTGTCCGAAAAATCATCACTTTCGCTATCTTGCATTATCACCAATATTTTAATTTTTTTCAACGCAACTATCCTTCTTTATACATTAATAATCCACAAGCCGACGTGTACTATATAATAGAGAAAACACGTGACCAGTCCCGCTAAAAGAGAACCGCGAAACCAACAATCCTTGGCAAACTACCAATCAAAGCTGAATATTTTCTTTCATTTCCTCTAAGCCGAGTAAAACCGTAATAAAACAAATCGTACTGACAAATTCTGCTTCGCTCGAGATTTCTCGGGATAATAATTAACTGCAATATATACAAACCCGAGATAACTCGGAATAATCAGGCAAGCGGTTAATAAACTCTTATTTGAAATTTTCCACATCGTTTTCTTACAGTTTAAACCGAAAGAACTGTTCTGAATGTTAAAAAAAATGAAAGTCATTTGGCTAATGAATCGGTTCATTAGCTGGATGCAGCAGAATTTCAAATTTTAATTCATTGAACTTTGCTTTTGTTTTGTACTGAGCGTTGTCATGGAGAAGTATTGGGCCAGTCCAACTAACCTGTGAGGGGCGTATAGTTTTTCTCAATGTACTGGAGATGTAATAAATGCAGTTAGATTGGTTTCCACCAATACTTTCAGAACATCCTTTTTCACAGTTGTTTTGAGTCCTCCACTTGGTTCATTTTATGCTGAAAAACCGCACTGAAACTTTTCAAATAAACGCCACACACTTTTCTACTTTTCTATCGTTAACAGTATTCACCCAAAATTGCTGGTTTACATAGCGTGCAGTTTTTGCAGCACAATAACCATATTCATACGCATAAAAAATTACCCTAACATCGGTTGAATTCATATATTCCCTAGGAAATTCAAAACAAATCACAAAAACACTTTTAAGAAAATCTTCTTTGTTTAAATGTGACTCTGGCGATGGATGGTACGATTATGAACGAGGTTATGCCAAAAACAAAAGCATAACGAGAACAGGGAGACAAATGTTCAAATGTAAAGAAAATCCGGCATGCCATAGAAAATCCGGCATGCACCTACTTGATATTTAATAATTTATGAATTAAAATCGAAAGATAGATGTAATCTTTATAATTGTCTAATCTGTAGAATGAATTTTGGGGTATAAACTAATGGATTGAAAGATGTCAATCACACTTTGCAAGACATCAATAACATGCTAAAATCAGATTATCCCGATGTGGAAATAATTTTCACTGTCATTTATAGAATACACTCTTTGTTATAACAAAATGATAGCAACACACGAAGCGTGAAATCTTAAATGTCAAGTAAATTATTAACAACTGCTCGCAGAAATTCAAATCGGCTAATTTTCATCTTACACTAGATCATTAATTATAAGTACAGAAAAGTTATTATGCTATAATGTTCAAATTAATCGAGACAAATGGGGGAGAAAAGATTTTTTTCTAAAACCATAGCTTTTTTTTTTTATCAATACATGCCTTAAATAGACTAAAAAATCTGCATAATAGTACGAAGTATGTCTTTTTTTTAGCATAAATGATCTCATCAACGAGTCTTCTCATTGACTCTACTAGAGTAGCATACGTGTTCTTGATTTCATCATTGAGGAAACACACTAGTATAGTGCTATTTATCATTTACTCTGTTGTGCAATTCATCTTAGCAAAACGATTCTTGAGAATATTACGTAAGTTTTGAATACGACTTTTGTGTGAGGAATTCCCAGGCCAATCAACCACTTTCATTTTTCGCATAAAAGCATGGACCGATTTCGAACTGTGACAAGGGGCCAATCATGTTGAAATGTTCCATCAAACGTTTCCATGAATATATGAAACAATCCTACTACATAATATTTCTATATAATTGACAGGATTAATCATGCCTTTAAGATGAACTAAGTTTCCACTGTCATTTGTCGTGAAAAAAACTCAAATATCTGCTTAGAAGGGGGGTTTACAGTCTGTTGGATATGATCTGGTAACACAGTTTCAACTTCACATCGTCAAACTACACTTGATTTGTATCCTTGCACAAATAAATGTTTCATCACTGAAAATCCCCTACTTCCAGTCGTTAATAGTCTATGATCGGTATTTTTTAGCCTATGCTAAACGTTTTTCCATCATTTTCTGTTAGAAATGGCTTTTTCCTTAATTTTGTTGCTTTAAGGTTACCTCCCAGAAGCCTTTTCTGTACCGTTGAGGTACTCACTTCAACATCATTATCCAATAAATCCCTTCAGAGGTTTGTGATTGTATTTCTTGTATTTATTTTGCTACTTTTGATTCAAATTCTATCGATTCTTAGAGTAATTTTCAGCTTTCTCCCACATTTTTTCTTTTCTTTTTGGAGATAATGATTCAGAATCTTTAAAAAAATCTAAAAATTCTTGAAATACTTAATTTGATCACATCAACTGTCCTAGCTATATTTCTCACAGTAATAGAAATGTGTTCATTAAGAGAGATTTATTTTAGAACGGTTCCCTCGAGTAATATCCATCTTTGAACAAGTAAAAGTAACACGTGTTATACAAAATGCAAAATTGAAATTACCAGCTGCCCCACTAAAAATCTCACAACTGAGCTTCTGATACACTAAAACGAATAAATTATAGCAAAAGTTGATAAAGGTTGATATAACTGGTTTAAGGTGGTTCAGGACATCCCTAGTAATCACATACAAACTTAAACAAGAAAAACATGTTTGTCCCAATTAATTCGAACAGTGTAGTGTAATGCAGACAAAGGAATAAGATTATCTAAAATTGATAAGTTTGTGATATTGTTAAAACATTTACATAAATGATTCATTGCTTAATGTGACACAGTTATAAATTACAATTAATGTGGTGTGCCATTAGTTATATGATGGTGTGCTAATGAAGCTTATAAATATATTGCTTGTGTAAATAATATTGAATTACATTAATATTTGCTTTGAGTGGCGACGTCATTACTGTGTTATTTAGCGTGCAATTAAAAATGATTTCGTTAATATCGACAACAATATGTTCGTGAGTGGTGGCAGAAATGGGAGCAAATAAAACTAGAGAAAAATTAATTAAGTCATTGCTGTACTTGAAAATTTTAATTTAAAATCTTAAGTATTAAGAAATAGTACTTTTTATGGAATTAAAAATTGCTTCTAGTAAGTTTAAAAGAACAAGGAGAAAAAAATTAATTTTTCTTCTTGTTCCGAAAGTTTTTCAGGGACTTCATTAATTGCTTTGTACCGTTTGGTAAAAAACTTCTCTTGTTCATAACTTCGAATAATTTCTTTAATTGAATCAATTAATAAAGATTTGGAATTGCTTAAAAGAGGCATAGTTTTGGCCTGAATTTCAAACTTTCAGATTTAGAACAAATAAGTTTTTCCTAGAATTCAGTATATTATTTTACCGTATGAAAGAGCACATATATTTGATCTTTAAGGCGACTGTAAACTTAAAACGATCCTAACAATACTCCTAATTTACGATTCGCTTTTCATTTTTTATGAAAAGCTTATCCTTTCAAGGCCAAAGAAGTATGGCACCAAATCTTTAAAGACAAATTTTAGTACTTTTATTTATTTATTTATTGCATTTTTATTACATTAAAATGAACGAGAAGTAATTTAAAACAGAAAAGGTGAAATAGTAAGACAGTCTAAATCGAATTACAATGGGCTAAATTCAAGTGACGTCATAGTCACATGATAAATACAATCACGTATTTCGAGCCAATCAGTTCATAAATTCTTGTGACGTCATGTGATAAACGCAACATTGTTCCAGCCAATCAATAAAGCGTTTAACTTTTGAAACTTTGTTTAAAAAAGTACATGTTTTCTAACAATAATAACACATCTAAGTAATCAAAATACACTTAATTTTAAAAAGAACACGCATAAAATAAGTTTTATATAATTTTGAAAACATTTTGAAGAATCTTAATACTTGAACATTAAGATTATTCAAAATTTTCAACCAATTATCAAATTTGAAACTTTATCTAATTCTTTAGAGGTTGTTAATACCTACCAGGAACTGCCTGCTAAAATACCCAAATTACCTTGTGTTCCATTTTCCTATAGACTTTTGGAATATTATCCATTTCAAAAATATATCTCGCGTCATTGCATCATTCATTTGAACCGTATAAACCAAAGAACTTCAATAGCACAGCAACACTTTTTTCAAACACACAAGCTAATAGTCTACAGCAAAATATATATATTTTCTTTTCCAGGTGCCAAGTGACCTTGGGGAAATGATGATCAGTCTGTGCTACAACCAGAACCTGGAACGCCTCATAGTGACGGTGTGTGAATCTAGAGGTCTCCGGATTCCTGAAGGATTCAAAACTCTGGGTAATCATTTTTTTCCCTGCCTATTGTCCAGAAACTGAAGTAGGGGAAGGGATTATAAACCCTTTTTTCAAATGAATAGCTAAAAAATTAGTTAAGATTGCGCCTAAATTTTTTTAAGTATATTATATATTATGATAATAATCCTCTAAAAATTTTGTTGCATTATTTTTTTCATGATTAGCCTTATTTTATTTTAGAAATTCTCTCTCTCCAATTAATTTCATGTATTTATTAACTGAAAAAACGAGTGATTTTTTGAGTATTCAAAGGATTTCAAATGGTTAAATCAAACATTTTATCAGTAAAAGGCATAACTAGTGAATGAAATTTAATAATTTGTTGCTCGTAATATAATAAAAAGTTCAGACAAAAAATAAGTTTATAAAAATGCACTATAACTTTCAACTTTATTCGAAAAAAAAAAAAGATAATCTCTTCACAAAAATTCACACAAGTGTTGGCTTATAGCACCAAGAGTTGTTTGTTTTAGAAATAGCACCATATATATATTCATAAATGTATAAATACAATATTATTCCCGATGTATAACTCTTCATCTCAAATATAAACATTTATTTATAAAAGTCTTGGAAAACTTTCTAAACACATCTTCTGGCACTGATATTTTGACATTCATTTCTCAATCTTCATTGAAATCCAGTTTAAAATCATATAAAGTCTTATCAGAGGTCAAACGAAAAAGTTGAAAAAAATCAACAGTATTTCAAAATTAAAATATAAACTAACATTGTATGACCAATCTTCGTTTTTGCAGTACACATGTTGTATTATTCCTGACACTTTTAGAGTTATTTAAACCAAGAACAACTCACTTTCCTACCCCTATCCGACTTTACGTACATTGTTTCAGTAACAGGATCATTTGGATTCAAAGGTGAAACCCGTACATCTAATGACAATGAAAAATATGAAATATTGTGGCTTAAAAATTGCCGTTAATATAAATTATTAAATAGTTTTCTATTTGTATCTCATAAAAATTTGTACCATTGGGCAGAAATGTGTCTACGCAACGAGTCCAATAACTGCTGCAATCCGAAAGAGTTAGTGTGAAGAGCTTTTTTAAATATTCAACAACAGTAGTATGACGGGGAATCCTTCAGTTATTCTTATTTATGAGGATCATGAAACGGGATGTCTTCAGCCATGCTGTGTATTGTACAGAAAAAAATTATAGTTTTAAAAATTAAGAAACTCTCTTTTATAGTGAATCGGACTAAAAAGTTTTAAAAAATTCTTAATATAAGAATAAAATGATTAACAAAAAAATTAATATCATTATGGTTAAAGCGTGGGGTGATTTGTATTACATTTTAAAAGCTTTTATTTAATTTGCAATTTATGTATATATGTATGTAATTTGTTCGGGTGGAATCTTGCAATTCAAATTTTGAAGCTGATTTCTCCTACCGATTGAGCTGAAATTTTGTATACACGTTTAGTTAGGAAGACAATGCATGTTTTGACCATTTATATTCTGATATTGATGTTAGTTAAAAAGATATTAATTAAAAACCTTAAAACGCATAATTGTTTTACTCCTGTGCACTGTTTATTCCGCTGTGCTCCGCGACCCAAAATAAAGGTACAAGAGGGGGATTTTTTTTTTTTTTTGACGTTTTTAAAACAGCAATCTAATTTTTTTTAAAAACTCAAACAAAAAATAATTACAGAATCAGAAAGATCATTTAGTTCGCCACGATACGGTACAATTTTTTTGTACAAAATAATAATATTTGTATTTTTTACGATTTTTTTAAAACGAGTCAAAGTCGATACGTTTTTATGAAAATGATGTCTAAATTGTTGTGCATGAATTTTTTTTCGTTTAAATGAATCGACATTCCGTTCTAAAACAGCTCATGCTTTGCTCTTTTAGAATCAATCATTTGAAAAATAAAATGTCAAAACTTTTTTTGTACGACTTTTCAAAAAATACTCGAAATTTTAACTGAACATTTAATAACTTCGTCATTTATGAAGATAATCTCACGAAACTTTTTTTTGTGTGTAGAACAATATTACTCGAAATCTGTACGAAGATTGAAAAAATTGCTTAAAAATTACGAATTTTTTTTAAAAAAAGTGTGTTTTTCGTCTAATACCCTTTTTGCGAGAATTGATTCAGCTAAACCAGGGATGGCGAACCAGCGTTGAGTGAGATAAACAGGCTGAGAAATAACTAAAAAGTAAAAAATAAAGTAAAAGTAAAAAAAAAAAAATTTAAAGAAAACTTTTATTTAAACGCGTTAAAAAGAATAAAATAAACTTTTCCTGTAAAACTTTTTTACTATCAACTTATAACGACATTACACAATTTATATGATATAAGAACTTGTCGCGAGATTTACCTGTGTAGATAAACAAGTAAATTAAATAACTTGATCTGATTGATTTAAATTTTTAAATTTTCAAACTAAGCAAATACAAGCACTTAAATCTCGTGACAAGTTCTTATATCATATAAATTGTGTAATCACGTTATAAGTTGATAGTAAAAAAGTTTTAAAGGAAAAGTTTATTTTATTCTTTTTAACGCGCTTAAATGATGCACGTTAAATCTGTCTAGAGCTCAAACGTCCTCCCGTTGGTGTGGTGTGGTAGTTAGGAGAGGGGTGCCAGTTTAGGTGTCGTCCATGTCACTTGGCCATGGTTCTAAATTACGTGGTTCGTCGCCAAAAGTCCTCGTGTAGCTGATCAATGTGACGTTAATATTCACTCACTCACTCACGCATTTAAATAAAAGCTTGTTTTAAAAAAAGGTTTTTAATTTTAATTTATTTACAATAACTCTGTATTTGGAATAGAACTAGTAAGAAATTATAACAATTGATGTATTTATAGAACACCCCCCCCCCCGCTTTTGCCTGAGAGAAATCCTGAAAGTGTAAAAATGTAGTACAAAGCACCCCACGCTTTTACCCCAATGACATTAATTTTCTCGTTAATCATTTTATTCTTATATTAAGAATTATTTTTTTTACTTTTAAGTTCGATGAACTATAAAGGCGTGTTTTTTTTTAAACTATAATTCATTTTTTATTTTTTAGTTCAATCCAAAATAAGAGCGCGTTTTTTAGTGTATTAAATTATCAGTTATTCATTGATGAATTTATCCTTGACTTTGATATTTGGAGCCGCTATAATGTGGCTACTGAAATTAGACTTGCTCTTCAAATTAGCTTACGCGAAGTGAATGAAGATGAACTTAGTAAAACGAAGCTTTCTATCGTTTTAAATTCTTTTTAAGAGCATGATTTTTAAGTTAATGCTTTCAAACTTCACACATTTTTAGCAAACAAAGGTAATTTTTAAGCAAAAGTTGTAAGGAAGGAATTGTATAAAATGATTCCCTTCGAAAAAAGTTTATTAGATGGAAAAAAAACTTTTTTATATAAAATCTGTAATTTTTAAGCAAATTTTTTCAATCTTTGAACAGATTACGAATAATGAGGTTTGACACCCAGAAAAAAGTTTCATATGATTATTTTTAATGGCGAAGTTATTAAAAGTTTAATTAAAATCTTGAGTATTTTTTGAAAAATTGTAAAAAAAAGTTTTTGGTATTTTATTTTTTAAATCACTGATTCTAAAAGAGCAAAGTATGAACTTTTTTTGTACAGAATTTTGATTCATTACAATGATGAGAAATTCATTCAGAACAATTGAAAAATTATTTTCATAAAAAAGCATCAATATTGACTCATTTTTAGAAAAAAATCGAAAAAATGCAAAATGTCGTTATTTTGTAAATATATATATATATATATATATATATATATATTATGTATCGTATCGGGGCGAAACCAAACGATCTTTCCGATGCATGAATTATTGTTTGTCTGATTTTAATTCGGAAAATAGGATTGTAGTTTTAAAAACGATGAAAATAGTTTTAAAAACAACGAAAATGTTGACAATCTTTCCCCGTCGGGTTTTTCGGTGTATTGCGGAATAAAGTGCATACGGCAAACAATTCGCACATTTTAACAGTTTCAATAACTATTTTTTTAGCTAATTGCTAAATCGGAACAAAGTTTGTAAATTGTTGTATTGTCATCGGCCCTGGACAAGTGTGCAAAATTTTGAAGTAATCTGACCTATTAAAGTAGGTAAAAATCGAGTTGCAAGATTCCACCTGAACGAATTACATTGAAAGTTAAATAAAAGCTTGTAAAAAAGCATCATTCGAGTTAGGCTTCACAAAATACTTCGTTGCCTTTTATTACTCTCGAGTCAGAGTAAAATAGAATACTATTTTCAATTTTCAAGCTGGTGAGAGGAATGAATAAATTGTAGCAACCGATCACGTGATTGTTGTGAATCAACTGTAGGTGTTGCCTTAATGAATTAAATTAAAGCGTCTGCAATATTTTTCAACAAGAGTCCGAAAACTTGTAGAATCCACGGCAATTTTTACCAAATCGAGATTGCTGGAATAAAGTGCATTTGACAAAGTAAGGAATATTAAAGATTTATTCCAAATTACAATTCTTTCCCTCAGATTTTTGAAAAGATTTTTATACTTATTTTATGAATTCATTTACGAGGTTTCTGTTCCATTACGAATATTTTCAAATAACAAAAGATATATCCAAAGTCAGAGAAATCTCATTTTTTTGCTGTTTCGATTGCACTTTATTCCATTCCAAATAATAAATTACTTTCGGATTGAGAAGAAAAATTAGCATTAAGTTCACAATTTTCAGTTGACGGAAGCCTCGAGCTAACTGGTACAAAAACACGTCGATCAATGATTTTCACCCAAGCAAAGTAAATTTTAAGCAGAAATGTTGTGTGTGTAACCGCCAAACCATAAAAATGCGCCAGCAGCTAAAAAAGTACGCATCACATTTTGGAGTACATCATTTTTAACATAATCAGTGAATATGTAAGGGACTTAAGATCCTTAAGGTATTTTTTATTATTTGCATTTTCTAATACATACTTCCCTTTTTAGATCTATTATGTGCATTGTTTTTTTCATGTTATTTTTTATTCCCCATTATTTGAATAGCCCTTTTTTATATTATTGCAATTTTTTATTTATTTCAAATTATTATTTTTTGGTTTAATTTTGTGCTCTAATATACATTCACAGCGTACCTTTAAAAAACCATTTCAGTTTCTATGATCATATTTTACAAGCATCCAGTTTGTAGTGGAAAATTATGGTTTTATATAGCAATACAAAATGAAAAATCTAAACTGCTACTATTTAAGAAAGTATATAGAATGCTTGCATATATATATATATACATACAACTTAACCATCTCTCTTTCATATTTCATCTCTTCGTCATGAATTTTATTGAAAATCATACCTAACAATTAAATTTTTTGTTTCAATTTACTTTTTTGCGTAATAACTAAATTTCTTATTCACTAGAAGTTGTTTTTCATTTTATCGATACATTTAGGATTAAATACATAATTAAATGGGGGGGGGTGCCTTAAGTTCTGATGAAATTATTTAACTAAAAATCTACATAATTAAATTAAACCTTCATCTAGCTTTATTTTATCTTTAAATTTAACATATTGCACCTTTTATTCAAAATGATCCCCTTTGACTTGACACAGATTTTAAGTCTTTTTGGCCAATCATTTATCGAGGCACGCACTTCCTCCATGAGAATTTCCATAGCTGATTTCCTTCAAAAACGTTTAAGACTGTTCGACATTGGGATGTCGTTCACTGCACATCTTAGCTTCTGATCACAATTTAAACTGATTTTATTTAAATCCTGATGGGTGGTGTTTTGTGAACTCCAGCACATTCTCCATCAACCACCGCTGGGTCGATTTTGCCCTATGAGCAGGAGCAGAATCCTGTCTAATCGTTTCCACTGAACAGGTTCACGTTCAGAAGTTTCACTATTGATTCTATGATAGTGTTTTCAAAGACTTCGACCGTGGTTTTCACCCATTCCTCACAAAAACGAATATCTGAGACGGCTTCATAGATGACTCCCTGTAGCGGTATCTACATAAGCCAGTAACAGCCTCCTGACAGGGGTGATCACGTTTGTCTAGTGGTCATTTTACTGGGCTACGGATCTCGGCGTCGCACGTTCTATCCTCGGACAAGCACCCTCCACATTGGTGACCTTAACTGAATTAAGGAAAACACAACCTTTTTTTTCTGCTCTGTCGTGGTGCCATCTACCCGTAATAAGAGCAGAAGCCCTGTAAAAGTCGTCAGACCCACGTGACACAGCAACCAAAAGTCGTCAGACCCACTTAACGCAGCAACCAAAAGTCGTCAGACCCACTTGACGAAACACCGCCAATTAACAGCAACAACTCATACGCTCGCTATAAGAAAATCGTTCACCTATCCACTGATTTACTGGTGGGGGAACACTGTGGCGGTATCTTCATAAGCCAGTAATTGCTTCTGAACAGGGGTGATAACTTTTGTCTAGTGGTTATGTTACTCGGCTACAAGCGCAAGGGCAGTGGGTTCTGTCCTCCGGATATGCACCACCACAACCCCATCAAAGCATTATGGAGGCCAGATAATGAGTTCTCTGAACGCATTTCCCCCTCTCTTTAGTGTCTCCTTGTGTGTACACGGTCCTATTCCGGCGGTTGAAAGATTCTTCAACGCCAGACATTTTCTCATCAGTAAGCAGAATGCATCTGTGACTGTTATGAGCACGCGACTGAAGCAAAGCTATTGTTGTTTTTTTTTTGACGCTTTAATTACTTTGAAAGAAATGGGTCAACTATTCTTCTGTAACCTTTTTGTTTAATGTTTACTAAGCAACACACTGTTTTTTTTTAAAGCTCATCTGTTTAGCAAGAAGAGTCTTCTTTCCGCAAGGATTTCCTCGCGAATTTCCAAAATCTCAATGATATTATTTATTGCAGTACTCAAATCATCTCACTTGTAGAATTTATTAAAAATTATACATGCGCGAGCGACGCGGGTAAATTATTTTGTTGGATGAATTTATTTACAGAAAATATATATATATTGATATTTTTCCTTCAAATTAATTTTTCTCTTAGTCTTAAATTGACAATAGGCTAGATCTACTTGAATTTTAGAATACTTTAAAATTATATATCCTAACTATTTCATGAGTTTACTAAATACAAATGGTGCACTAAAAATTGGCTGTAGTTTTATCGTCGTTTGGCATCTGAGAAATTTTTGTTCTTTCTGGCCACAACAATTTTTTTAAAGTTTTTTTGTTGATAAAAATGATTCTTACAATTTCAAAATTTGAGGAAAGTTGATTTCGTTAGGAAAATTAAAAGAATCTAAAGGAGTAGGAAAATGTATAAGATTAAAATTTTCTACTCAATGGGTGAGCATTTTTCGTCGAATAATTTTTATAAGCCCTTCGGAGTCTATTTTTGAGTGCCCTTTTCAACCAATTTAACATCAATAACTATTTCGGAAATCGATAACAAGTTTGTGAAAAGTTTCATCAGCAGAATTTTGTAAAATGAAAATGTCTTTTTCAATATTAAACTATAACAGAAACAACAGAAATTCGAATAAAATTGACTCATTACGGACTAGTTCAATACTTGATATAGATAAATTCTCATAAGTATTCATGTCTTAGAATATCGAGCGAATAGGATGAAGAGTTCTTGCAATTCAATAATCGATGCACAAAATTCCTAAAGGACAGTAATTTATTGAACATAATTAAATTCGCTGCATAAAATATGCTATATCACAACAGAAAATATTGATTTCATACAGAACAGAATTCGAATTTTCGCTGTCCAATAGTGTCTTTCAAGTGCCGATCAATAGTTATGAAGTTTTTCATTCCAGCTTCTCGTATTTTTGAGTTCTAATCTGGGTTATTGAGAAGCTGAAGTCAAGTGAAAAGGTCTCGCTAACATTATTATATTGCGCAAAATTAATATATTTTGCACTGGTTTTCTTATATTTTTCATAATTATTTGAATTATTGGATGTCAATCCTAACTTTATAATTAATAAAAACGAATGATATAAATATGCACCAAATGAGACAGTGGGAACATTTTACCATGTGAGACAAGATATACTTTTTTTAAAATAACGAATTCGTATTATTAATTTTAAGATGAAGTCTCTTTCAAATTTTTCTTACCTTGCACTGCACACTTCAGTCCTTTAAAATATTCACTTGGGATATTTTTTTTATAAATTAAATATTTAATTTCTTCTTTGTCGATTGATGTTAAATATTTAAGTTGTTTATATTAATTGAGTAACGTATTGTTCAACAAATAAAATTCATGCGATCAAATACATAACTTTTTAACAAATAATATACACATTATGATTTATTTTGCTGACGATATTTTGCTCCGCAACCAGCGCAAAAATCTTTCAAACATTTTTCTTTGCGCTCAAAATTCCTTAAATCTTCCTTCTGATTGGTCAAAGCAATTTAAATTGTAATTTAATCTAAGAAAATCTAGTGTAATGTTTTATTAAGAAACTAATTACCATGTATATTCTTCTCTTTTACTCTTAAAAGGGATTCCTTTAGCTTCATTTGGGGAAATTAAGTATTTCGGAATTCTGGGTAATAAGCTTTCTTGAACATAGTTTAGAAACCTGAGGCCTCATTCTAAGCTTGTAGCGATCTCTTGGAGGCAGGGATAACGGCGAACGCTGTTAAACATTTAGCACCACCCATTTTAATTTTTTTGTTGGGATCCTCTGAATAAGAGGGTCGACAAAAAAGCCAAGGAGGAAGCCAAGTCGTCTCAACCGAAAGTCCCCTTGACTCTCAGAAGAGCAAAGAGCATTATTTCTACTTTCAATCGACAAACATACTACCGTGACCCAAAAAACCAAGAACCTTGGAAAGCCTTGAGAAACTCTGGCCACCGTGGGTCCAATCCCGAGGCACCTGGAGAGAGCAGAGGCTGTTGCCCGCTTTCGCCTAACCACCGGACATTACTTTTTGGAAGCACACTTCCAATGGCTTGGCCTGGCTGCGGACGAGGCCTGCCCACTCTGTGTCCATGCCAGAATGGACGGCGACTACCTACTCCAATGCACTGAACTCGATGAATTCCCGACTGACGACATCGTCAGCCGGTAAGGGGTGGCTCGGCGTCAAATGGTCATTGAGTCAAGCACGGGCGTTGGATAAATAAATTAGCATAATTTATATTTCTCAGAAATGTGGCAAATTACAACAAGGATTAAATCATTAAACTTATAGTATTCATTTCAGTGTTCATGCTCTTATCTATCAACAAAGTGTTATGTCATTCATTACATATGCCTGAAGAATTTGAAGCCCTACTCTTAACAAGATCTGCTCTAAGCTTCTTTGGCGTATTCAGAAGCGCGTCATCTGTGTTTATCGCACTATTAGTTATGAATCAGTTTTTGTAATATCCTCCCACTTATACTTTTATCCTCCCCTCTACTACTTTCAAAGATTTACTACCTACGTCTTCTGTGTCTAGCTAGGATTGCTTGTTGCCTCTTTCAGATCCTCACATCTTTCAGAGTCGAGTATCACCCACATAAACAATTACCACAATAAGGTTGATGAAGATTATATCCATCTGTTTGCTTTACTGGTGGAGGCAAAATTAATAACCATATTGGTTTTGCATTTGTAATTTTTCATAATGGAAATTTTGAGCATCTCCAATTTAGAATTCCTAATGTGAATGTACTGCGTTTGCTGCAGAACTTTTAGGATATCCGACTGCCCTAAAATTGGGAGTTTTGCCAAAAGTTGAAAAAAAAACATGATTTTATTTTATAAGCCATCTTATTAGCTTTATAAAAATACCAAGTTTATATTTCCGTTCACTAGAACAAAAAGTACAAGAGTTTTAGTAAAAGCAGATACCATTACTTTAAGCAAGATGTGTCATACTTTAAAACGCGTTTTACTCGAAATGTGTGTGTGTTTTTAAATGCTCGAACGGGGCCAGCGATTGCTAAAAGAGCTTTTAAAATAATTAACTGAAATTTTTTGTGTATGTTCTGTTTAATAGTAGAAGTGTTTTAACCTTCAGATTTATCATAACTGTTTTATTACAAAAGTTACAGCCCTTATGTTAATATAATCACTGTTTTTTTAAGCGATTTCATATAATAACTAAGATAAAGTTCTCTAGTTTCGTAAATATTAAAATATCTCTTATCCTGAAGGTCATTTCAAAAATGAATAGCATTGCAATACATCAGAATTGAAAATTTCTTCGAAAACTTTTGGTACAGAATAAGCCGCGTTTATGTTATTTTTTGTAAATTTTTACCAGTTTTTCCCATTTTTTAGTAATAATAATTTATTTTTCTCTTCTTAATTTTAGCATTTTTTTTCTTGAAATATACTAAACAAATCTAAAATCAACAAACAAATCCCCATACCTCAATTTTTTAAAAAAAAAAAAAAGCTGTCGCAAGTAGTCTGATACCGTAAGTATCAACTATACTATAACAAGGTTAATGCAGCATAGAAGTGATCTAAGTATTTGATTTGTTCGGATTGTCTTTCTTCCTTGGAAACTCTAAAAAATATTTCGTCCTGTAATAATATTCGTGTGGAAATTTTAAAAAATCTTAAAATTCCTAAGGACACAAATATTTTGTCTATTATTTTCATGGTTTACTGAATTTTTTGGAAATGAAAGGACCGCAACCGCGTGATTGACATCTCAGTAAATATTCCGAAATCCTTTTACAAGGGAAAAAAAACTCACTTTAGAGCACTCAATCAGCTCACTATTTACTGACAAAGACATTTTTTTCCGCAGAAACTGTCTTGTAATCACTTTTTTTTTACAAATTTTAAAATCATTCTCCTCTTTGCTGGCCAGGGTAATTTTAAAGTGCACCTGTTCCCTTCGAAACTTTGTCTGCAATGTTGATGTTGAGCAAAGTGTTGAGTATCTTGTCCATTTTGTTCAAATTTAAAGAAAATACCTGAAGGTTAGAAAACTGCATACTCTTAAAAGCAACTGGCCTCCTAATTCTTTTAACTTGTTTCCAACAAAGCTGTATTCGCATTATTTTGTAACTTTATTGATTTGATTTTGTAATTTTTTTGTCATTGATCTGATTTTATAACTTTATTTCTTTTACGTTACTTTACTGTCTGGTTGTGTAACTTAATTGTTTAATATGTAATGCACTTGTTTGACTTTGTAACTTAATTGTTTATTATTGTAATTTCAATGGTTTCGTAACTTTTTTTTGTTACTTATCCTTTATTTTGTTTGTTTTATTTGTAAGTCCCGTGTAATACTTGTGTGTGTGGTGCACCGGAAATCTTATCTGTCTTCTTTAAAAAAAAATTGCAAAAAAAAAAAACATTTTGTTTTAAATTAGTTTTTTAATTAATTTTATTATTTACACTTTTTACTCATATTTACATATATTAATATTTTTCCGCTTAGTATCTTATGTTTAACAATAAACTTGAAATAAAGTTTTGTCAAAAATTCAAGTTCGAGATCGAGACGTCGAACAATTAATGAAAAGCCCCATGCAGAGGAGAATTTTTCAAAATATTAAACTAAATTCGACCTGACACCGCTTACATGTGAATAACAATTTTACAGAAATTATATAAAATTTGACTAAAAAAATAGGTCTTTCTTGAAAAACATTTTATGTACAAGAATTTTCAGTAAAATTCTTGTACATAAAATGTTTAGTAGTTTTACAATATTTTAGCATCATTTGTGGAACTCAGTAGAGTGAAGTAGAGAGAAGTAGAATTTTTAATCTATGTTAACTATTTGAAATAAACCCGTGCAGTTTAAAAAGAAATGGATATTATAAGGCTTCATAGAGAAAAATTCGACTAGATTGATTGTTTGTGTTTATTTACTTCGTAGTTAGAATCCATACGAGGGAGAACAATCTCTCAATTCTGAACTATGATCAAATAGCAAAAAATAAACCTGAGCTGTGCCTCACTATCGGGGAACTTCCATATTACTCATGTGTGAGAACTGTTAGTCCCGGCATATTGAACGTGCATCATCCGTTCTATGTCATCAGGACTCGAAGCTACCTCTTAATGCGACAAAGGAATCCACTCGCCAACCACGGCCTGGGAAAAAGTTGACAAATTAAATGTTTGATTGTACTGAAAATAACACTAAATAATTTTTTTATCAATCCGTCTGCTAAAATGTGTAGTACTTGTAAGGCATTGTTATTCCTTCTTCCCTCTAACCCGACTAGATGTGTGGGAGGAACTAATTGATCACAGACGACCTGATTCGCTAGAATTGTTTATTTGCCACAATATTCAACACGGACACAATAATAACCCAACTAAGATAAATTTGTTTAACACTTAGAAAACTGAGGAGAGATCAGATAGCGTGGGGATAATATTTACGGACATTCAATTATATTCCTGCGATAACTTATACAAGCTCGGACTTATATATCTCGGACGTGCACCAACAATTTAACTCTCTAACTTCTTTTAAATAATGAACACAGTACCTGAACTCTTGTAATTATTTATCCTTAGAACGAGGATTTGAACACTAATAGTTGGTTTGATCACTTCTTAGTGATTACAATTTCATACGTCCTATACTGCTTACATTCTACTGCCGGATTACTCGCTTCTCATTAATTCGCTTCACATCCGAGCTATCCTCACTTCAGTAAACTTCAATTCTCACTTTATTAATCTTTGATTCTCACTTCACTAACTCTCTAACACGCGAATACAGAATATATATATTAAACCTAATTTGCATTATCACGTTTTCCTATCGCGGGTGAAAGTTAGTTGAAAGAATGCATGCCCTAAAGGAAACCCCAAGGAGTTCGTGGAAGGAACTGTATAGATCCGTCACATACTTAGTAACGATTAGACTTTGACTTGTTCTCTAAGCCAATAATATTAAGAGTAGTAGACGTAAGTAAATCCTTGTGTGTCCATATCTTATAAATTTAAGTTTACCTGTCGTATAATGTTCCTCGGAGTTAAATTAAACACAGAAGGTTTTTATATATATAAAGATTTTTAGTTCTTTCAACCTTTCTATTTCCTTAAATACTTTTGGGCAGAAACTTTTAAAGCCATCAAGTTAATAATTTTTAAAAACCCCAATTTGGTTTTGTTAACTATAATTGTCAGTGACGTCTCAAGGCATGGGCCAACTAGGTCTGGGTCCAGGGACTCGTTTCATTCTCAATAAGATCATGATTTGGATATTTTTGGTCAAATATTATTCCCGTTCATATTCTCCGAAAAACAGGGAATTTCAAACTTCGCGTCAACTGTCAAAAGTGGTCAAACTGTATTATTATGTGATGACCGTTGTCCATGTCCAAGCCTAGGCCTAATACTGTAAACAATCATTCAGCTAATTTAATTCCAAATGCGGCCATTGGTCGAGCCACTTTTTGCCTAGGTTTGTGAGATTGTAAGGCAGGCACATTTATGTTTCAAATTACCATTCAATTTCATTTATGTACGAGTATTTGGCAATATATGTACTGTATACTTTTAAAGATCACAGGTAGGGCCAATTTTTGCATAAGGGCCCAGGGCCTCAAAAAAGCCTAAGATTTATCTGGTCGAAGGGTCTAAAAAAGACAACCCTGATCATTGTAACTTCCCCGTTTTTGACATTTTACCGTAGTAATGTCACAGGCAGGCAGCATATATCAACTTTAAACCAATGAACTGGTATGGAAAGTTGTAGAATGCTCTTTTCCAAGGTTATTTTACTAAACGTTGAGATTTTGCCCAAATTTATTTCTGCAAAACTCTCGTACCCTACCTTTTTCTTTGATTTAGTTTGGCATGGCTTCTTAAACCATCGCCCTCTAGTAGAAGCGAAATGAATTTCTTTTTACGCTGGGTCTCGTAAGAATGGGAGTTTTCGACACGTAATAGATAGACAATGCAAAATCTGATTGAAAAAGGCATACTTCTTGTAATATAACGTTTCAAAATTGAAAAATAAAAGAAAATTTGTAATTTTTCCTCATATAAATAAAGGAATTTTAAACCGTCATTTCAAAATTTCTCTATAGTTTATGCAAAAAGATTCAAATTTTTCTGAAAACTCAAAAGTAATAAGAAATTTCTTGGATGCAATATCATGCAGTGTTGACTCTTATTTGCTGAAAGTATTACTTTTATAAGTAATGGGAAAATATTTTCAAATTTTAGTTTCTTTACTTAAATATTGCTAAGAGTCTATTGTCTATTTTTAATTTTTTTAATATTTAACTTCTAAATTTACTTAATCAAAGTTTCAGTGTTTTGTTTGCAAGTTTCAATGTAAAATGTTGAAGGGTACTTCAATGTTAAAGCTTCATATCTTCGGTGTAACACTTCATTGTGTAAGACCTTATTGTTCTTCAAGAGGACTGCAGTGAAAATTTAAAATTCTTCACTGCAAAGATCAAAAGATTTCATTCTAAAAATTTCATCTTAACTTATGAAGTGAATGTCTAGACTCCACTTTTGGCTTACAATAATGTCTGGAGTACTAATTCTCTGGGGAAACCAGGATAAAATAGCTTCAAGCTTTGCGTTGGCTCTGCCCTGGGCAAGTTAGAGATAACAACATTAAAATGATAATAAAAATCCATATAGAAAATAAAATTATTTTAGATATTTCTAGTACTAAAATTACTAGAGCATAGTAAGAATAAATTTTCTAATTATTATGCACTCTAAGATAAAAAAAAAGTTGAAGCTTAAAGTAAATGTCAGAATGCAATGAAATTTGCAAGGTAGGTAAAACATATACGCGGAAGAGTACATGATTAAAATTTTAGACTGAAATATGCAAATCTTATTGAGAAAAAATTAGAGTAATGTTATAATTCAGTATGGTGAATGACCAACATTATTTTTAACACAACATGCCAAGCACCTTGGTAGTGAATTGCATAGACTCTTCATAAAGTCCTACGACATTTCAATCCCTGCTGTTTGAAGCCTGGAATGAACCTTACACATGAAGTAGTACGGATGGATTGGGAACTTCTTTTCCAATGGTAAACTATGCATTCTTGTTCGAAAATAGGTTCGGTGAAAATGCAGGCCACTTTAAGATATCGACATGTTGTAGACTAGCTTTAGAAACGGCAGAAATTTGTGATCTAGCACTTCTTTGTTGGTAAAAAGGCTGAAATTTGGAGATCAGGATCGGGACCACTACACTCAAAAACATCAAACGAACAACAATGAACACCAAAGGGGATTAAGTACTATGCAGAATTGCACACCCTTCTATGACACTGGGTCTTCTGGACGCATGACGATGTACAGCGAACGTTGAACCTCGGGGCTGACTACATTGCCTCTACTTACTGATTCGATTGTCGTCTCACCAATCGAGACTCATAGGTGAAAACTCAGAAACGAGACTCATTGGTGAAAACTCAGAAACGAGACTCATTGGTGAAAACTCAGAAACGAGACTCATTGGTGAAAACTCAGAAACGAGACTCATTGGTGAAAACTCAGAAACGAGACTCATTGGTGAAAACTCAGAAACGAGACTCATTGGTGAAAACTCAGAACGAGACTCATTGGTGAAAACTCAGAAACGAGACTCATTGGTGAAAACTCAGAAACGAGACTCATTGGTGAAAACTCAGGAACGAGACTCATTGGTGAAAACTCAGGAACGAGACTCATTGGTGAAAACTCAGAAACGAGACTCATTGGTTTAAACTCAGAAACGAGACTCATTGGTGAAAACTCAGGAACGAGACTCATTGGTGAAAACTCGGAAGCGAGACTCATTGGTGAAAACTCAGAAACGAGACTCATTGGTGAAAACTCAGGAATGAGACTCATTGTTGAGAATTCAGAAACGAGACTCATTGGTGAAAACTCAGGAACGAGACTCATTGGTGAAAACTCAAAAACGAGACTCATTGGTGAAGACTCAGAAGCGAGACTCATTGGTGAAGATTATTTGATGCCGTTCTCCTCTCATTTCTTGCAGGACACCATTCTGATCTTTGACAGAGATGGAATGTCGTTAAAAATAGTCGCAGTAACGACCTACGCGGATTCAGTCCCACATCACGAAACTATCCACAAATGGTGAGATTACTGATCGACAAAGATTCCTACTGCCCACGGGATGCTAGCAACAATGGCTCTTGGAGCAGTGCGCGTACGTTTTTACAAGTTGGTCCTTTTTTAATACGCTTTTATAAGTTTCACTTGCATGTAACGGAATCTTGGAACTCGATTTTTACCCACTTTAAAAGGACAAATTAATTCGAAATTTCGCACACTTGTCAAGGACCGATGACAATACGATAATTTCATAATTTTGTTCCATTGTCATTTTCAGGATCGTCAGGAATAAGGATAATTAGATTTGGCGACAATTCCATTAACCACTTCTAGATTTGGCAACTTATTGCATGTACCATTTTTAAATTTGGCGACTAATTCCATATACCATTTTGAGATTTGGCATATAACTTCAACATCATTTTCAGATTTGGCGACTAAAAGAATAAGGTGTAAACCTAAAGCGAGTGTTTTAAATTTAAAGCTAATTTTATGCAAGTATAAAATACACTTGCGTTAAAAGAAATAAAACAAATAAAAAAAGTGTTCTGTATCTAATAAAATGGAGGGTGAGTGTGTTAGCAATTTCCTACCATAGTATAAACATTTTTCTGAAAATGAAAATTTTAAAAAAATGGCTCGTGCATGTGAAAAAAAAATAATTTACGTTCGAACAGCTAAATATTTTTAATTTTTATAAAGCAATACGTTAGAAGTGATGATACGAATGAACATTATAGCAATACGTTTAAAAGTTGAAAAAACGATTGACACTTAATATTACCATGTTTTTATTAACTCGCTTTCTTTAATGTCTGTCCGGGTGGAATTTTGTAATTGATTTTAGCTTGTATGACTTTCCGATGAGCTAGAGACTTGAAATTTCGACCATAGCTCAGAAGTGGATGACAATGCATGAAAATGAGAAAGAAAGAAAAAAGAGAAGGAGGAATTTAATAATTTTTAGTCCATTATAAAAACATGGTACATTAAAATTTTTTTTAATTCGAACTTTTTCTTCTTAACACTTTTATTTGTTTGACCTGTTCTACAGAGACGGAATCTAATATAACGATACGGGACTCATCTGAGGCCCCGTAAACGGAGAGAATAAATACACTTCAGACCCGTTAATTAATATCCATTGTAGAGCAAGACTAATTCCACAGCCACGTAATTACAGCTTCAAATATCAAACGCAAGGATAAATTCAACTATGAATAGTTGATAGTTTAAAAAACTAAAAAAAACGCTTTTATTGTAGTTTGAACTAAAAAATGAAAAATAAATTATAGTTTAAAATAAACTAAAAAACACGCTTTTATACTGAATCGAACTAAAAAGTAAGAAAATAATTCTTAAAATAAGAATAAAATAATTAACGAGAAAATTAATGTCATTGGGGTAAAAGCGTGGGGTGTTCTATAAATGTATCAATTGTTATAATATCTATAACTTCTATTCAGAGTTAGGGTAAAAGTGTAGTAAAAAGCACCCCACGCTTTTACCCCAATGATATTAATTTTCTCGTTAATCATTTTATTCTTATTTTAAGAATTATTTTCTTACTTTTTAGTTCAATTCAGTATAAAAGCGTGTTTTTTAGTTTTTTTTAAAACTATAATTTATTCCGACAATCAGTATGTAGTGCAATATACCAATTAGGTCATCTCCTTTCTAGGAACCCAATTATTTGGTCTTTATCACCCACTCCCAGTTAATCAAATTTTTTGCGAACTTTTTCACCGAGGCATAAACCAATGAGGAACAATATAACACAGGGGTGGCCAACCTTTTCTTTCTTCAAACTTTTCCAACGAGCTGAAGAGTATGAAAGGTGAAAAAATTTTACTTATAGGCTTATTATGGAATTTTTAAGGGAATAGCATATATTTTATGCAAGTCGAAGTAATGGAATTTTAAAAGTAATATAATAAATAAAACAAAAATACAGCCTAAGGTTTCATTGTTAATAACTTTTTAACACGTTCAAACAGTTATGTTAGGGATAAAATAAAAATGAGTAACAAGAAATATTTAATCCTAAATAATTATTAAATAGTCAGTACTTTTTTTTAATATAGTTTTTAAATTTTGAGATTTTTACTGCATTATTTTTACATTAGAATTAGTTCCCAAAGATGCTAACAAAATTGGGTTGTTTTAGGTGAGCATCAAGCAAAAGTGTGTTCACAAAAGAAGATATGTGATCAATCAGGAGGGGAAAAGGAACAATATTTTCCTTGTATTCTTAAGTTTGAATTATTTAAACGTCTTATAGTATCGGTAAGAAGAACTAAATCTCAAAAAAGCCTGTCTTCATTCTTGAGTAGCAATCACTCAATGAGCAGTTCTTCCAGATATTTTAAAACACGCCCCTCAAATTCCAGAATCTCACGAATGCACTTCCTTTTGAAAACCGACGCACACAACAATGGAGTGCTATCTACATTAAAATTTTCTATTGTAATTTAATTAAGTGTATTTAAAATAAATGTTAATATTTTCTCGTACCTGAGACAACCATTTTTCAATAACGCAGTAAAAAATTAGTATTTATTATTATCTTTTTTAATTTTTCAATAAGTCTTCGCGTGCCATCTTACAACTCAGCCGTGAAACACTGTTCCACGCGTGCCGCGGGTTGGCTACCCCTGATGTAACCAACACCAACAGCGAAAGTCTTGGTGCCCTACATGTTCCTTTAGGACCCGGTATGCACTGCGTTCGATTGCTCCCCTGTGCAGGCCACGTGCTAACACATTTGCATTTTCGAAGTTGAGGTATATTCCTTTTAAGTTCAATCACACACACACATGACAGATAAAACTTTTTCCACCTATTAAAATGTTTATCAGTACCTTACTTTGTAGATTTCCATCGCAAAATATTTTCTTTTGAAAAATACATGTAAAAATCAAAAAATTTCAGTTAGATTTACCAATGAGCAGCCTTAACAGGCAAAGAAAAGGGTCTTATTTCTTTCTGCCTCAATCATCAACCTATGTCATTTGATCTAGTTAACGACTTCCTTTCTCGAACACTGCATTTTATAACCCACGAAGTAGGGGTGAGTTCGGTTTCTGAGCCTAGGGCGTGTCTAAACATGTTATTTTCTTATTTTTAGATACGATATGTCGCGTGGTGTTCATGCGCGAGCACAAGGTGGTCAAGACAAAGAAAACGATGGTGTGCAAGAACAGCTGCGACCCCAAATACAACGAGTCCTTCCACTTCCGCATGACACAGGCCTCCATCAACATGTGCAGCGTCACGGTGCAGGTGGTGCAGGCCGGCATCAAGGAGAAAGGTGAGACTATTCCATAAACACTCGAACCCCGATTTAACGAATTCATCGGGACCGAATATTTTGTTCGTTAACTCGGGGTTATTCGCTATATAGGGGTCTAAACAAAATAGAACTTTTTTGCTTATATCTTTTGGAAATTCTTTTATAAGCAACAACAATAAAAAAAAATATCCACAGTTAGAAATTATACATTTTTTATTCAACAACTAAAGATACTGTCAGTGAATTATTACGCATCAGTAAATTAGGAATTTTGAAAATACTGTCATAAATGTTTGATAATCTCTTTGATCCCTAACTCTAAAGAGTTCCCTTTGGACGTTATGTAGAGAAGAAAATACTGCGTTATTTACATCCTGCTTCGTGAGGTGTGTTTTCTCAGTTTCCAAACATTGTAAAGCATTAAAAAATGCAACATTTTTCATCATAGTTTCATTACCGATTTCTGGCAACAGAATCGGTATTCATTGGCTCTGGAAAATCAACAAATTCCTCGACTTCAATTTCGCAGATAGGCTATCCGTCATCGAATGTAACGTAATCGTTAAAATTTTAAAATATCCCCTACGTTGTGGAGTGCGTTAATATAAGAGAGGAATTTCCTATCCTATTCAAAACTCACACGATAGAGTACACTCATCTGCACCTGTGAAATCTAATAATTCTAATAGCACACGTTCCCATCGAAATTTGCTGCTTGCAAAAAAAAATGTCTTTTTCTGTTCCGGACAAAAAAAATAGGTCTTTTGAAGAAAAAAAAATCCAATTTTTTCTAATAATACCTAATAAAGAAAATTTCCAGCTGGTAAAATAATTCGTTAATTCGAAGTTTTTACCTTCTTATTACTCGGGGACAGAGACAAATTCGTTAAGTCACGAAATTCGTTAAATAGGAGTTCGTTGAATCGGAGTCCGACTGTATACACATCTATGTCATTAAAATGTACTCTAACTAACTTAAATATACGTTTTTGTTGTTGTTTTTCAATATTCTTTAACACGAAATTCTTTTTAACAGGAAAAAATATTTCAGTCGCCTCAGTTTCATGTTAAACGATTTTCACTGTATATAGATAGATGTATTTGCTTATGCATTTTCTTCCTTCCTTTTTCCAGATCGCTGCCTGGGACGAGTGGTGCTGGGTCCCTACATGTTTTCCCGGGGGAAAGGACTCGATCACTGGGAAGAAGCGATGAGTGCTGGACACAAGCAGATACGATATTGGCATAAGCTCAGCTGAAGCGGACGATGACGATACTTTTTACTCTTCTTAACGATACAGGATAACGATATTGCTTTGTTCCGAACCTGATAGTGTAAAAGTTATTCAAGGGCCATGGACCAAAAATTAACTTAAGAAAATTTATAAAAATTTAAAAACAAACTTTTTTTTTTAAAGTTGAAAAAGGGTTTAAAAGGGAAGCCGTATGCACTTTATAAAAAAAAAGCAAGATTTACGTATCAAAGCTTTTATTTTAAAGCCCAAATTAAAATGGAATGAAGTTAACAAAATCCGCTGAATCTTTTATACATTAAAGCAGTGGTCCTTAAGCCCCGGACCGGTTTGTGGATCAGTTGGTACCGGGCGCCCAAGGAACCTTAAATTATTTCCCTTTTATTTACTCCTTTGTGTGACTTTCCATGGATTTCCATTTATATACCATGTAAAATCACTTCATATTTTTGTGTTACTGTATTTTATTCTAAAGGCCTATCTAAATACAATTAAATTAAAAATTAAATCGATACAATTTAAAATACAACAATCAGCGCCCCACACTCTCAGCGGATCGAGGTAAAATTATCAAACATTGACCGGTCTTTGGCGATAAAAAAAGCTGAGAATCACGGCATTGAAGGATATCATCAAACGTTATTCTTAGAAGAATAATTTTTTAGCTTAAAATATATATCGTAGTTTTAAAAATGTATGCAATATATTGTATTTCTTTTTATTTAAAAGTATTGAATACACTATTTTGTTCCTCAAAAACATATTTTTATTTAATTTGATTACTTTTCCTTCGTCGCCATATCAAATTTTGATGAAATGAAATAAATTGTTTGGGAAAACAAATTTTTTCGATTAAGTTACTTTTCGTAAAATTCAGGGAAATTTGATATTTTCTAGTATTTTTCAAAAATTAATATAGATGGAGGGGGGGGGACAGAAAGAGAAGTACTTAAAAAGATACGAGTCGAAATTTAGAAAGATTTCTAATCAATTTAACAGTTTTTTTCCCATTAAATTTTCTTTATTTTGTAGAATCTGGTGTACAGTTACAAAATGCTGTTGCAGTTGCTTTTAAACTTTGAAGCGTTATTCTTTTTTTAAAAAAACTACTTTTTCCTAAAGTTAAAATGATTTAAAAAATTGAATTAATAAATTACAAGACTTTTATTTTTATTTTTTTGTCCTAAATTAATAGAATCCATGAACAAAATCAAAGGAATGAAAAAAAGTCAAGAAAAAGAACGATTGCCAAATGAAAAGTAGTACTGGGTGTTGCCGAATTCGACGGATAAATCCAGAGGGATGATAGTAGGCAGCATGGGAATCAGCATATAACGTGGGGTCGCAAACCACGTTGAGTGAGAGTAATTCGCAAAAACAGTTATGAAAAAAATGTGATGCGTAGCAGAATGAATGGGCGCAATAAGAGGCAAGAAATACATTTATTAGACGTAAAACGTATTTACAATACGAACAATGCATCACAGGTTGACGTCAGGAATGCAAAGAGAAGTAATTGTCACGGGAATTGTTCGAATATCATATCACAGCCAACACCGACGGACGAAAGATATTGAACACATTCAAACAAATCTGGCGTATTGGCGATGTTAGCCAAAGTGACGAAATTCTGTGCCATAAGATCCTCCACTGTAGACACCGGCGTCTCGAACACAAGTGATTTCTGGTGACCCCAAAAGAAATCTAAAGGATTAAAGTCCGGGGAGCATGAAGGCCAAGTAATAGGTTTACCACGTTCAATCCACCTCCCTGGATATGAAGCATGGAGGTGGTGACGCACAACGATAAAAAAAAATGTGCTGGTGCACAATCGTGCATGAATCACACGTTCTTGCACGCCGTCTGCAACAACTCCAGGAGGATGTGATGTAGAAAAACAAGTTATTTTACGCCATCGAGGCGTTCAAGCAGTATATCTACAGTAAGACTCCACTCAACGCGGGGTATGCGTTCCAGCAAAGTAGAACGTAATATGAAACAGCATTAAACGAGGTTATCTCATCATGTAAATAATGGGGTTAGAGGAAGATGGGTAGAAAATTGGTCAGGTATTTTACCATTAAATTTATTGATTATGTTTTTTATAACAATAAAATAAAAATTTATTTCTTACAAATATAGAAACATAATAAACGAATATACATGGAAAAATAAATAAAATTCTAAGTCAGTATGTTTACATTTCAGATCATTCAGTCTCACTTGCGTGCAGCAGTGTGAAGTGGTGCTTGTCACTTGATGGATTAATAAGACTTACTAGATAAGATTAGAATAAATATAATATTGTGTGAAAAATTAGATTCATACAAAATGAACCACCGATGCAAAGAGAAACTTAGAGCTTAGAAAAACTAGAATGAACCCTTTGATGAGCACACCCACCCATGATAAAAACTAAAAATATAATGTGTTTCACCATAGCAATCGTTATATTATATAAATTTATACTTACAATAACGCTGCGTGCAATTTCGGGGAATCCCACAATTCAAGTAAAAGAGCGTTAAACCGAACCTGTGTCAAGCGGGGTCTTACTGTATATCCCCACAATCGTTTGTCCTCTCCTCTCGTCTGGCTCATCGTCCTCCCGACCGCTACTTTTATCGTGATTTTCACCGACTAAATGTGGTTGGCGACCTCATGTTCTACGTTGCTTTGTCGTCCCCATGCTGCCTAGTATCACCCCTCTGAAGTTGTTGCAACACCCAGTATAAGGTTTTATTTCTAAAAGTGTATGGTCTTAAGAGGATGATTGTAAACAATTTAAAAAATGGACTGAAATATAACTAAAACTTTCCAATAAAAAAAATACAATTTTATTAAGTTTAAAGAAAAAATAACCGTCAAACAGAATGGCATAAAATCTAATTCATTCGAATTAAATGAAGTTACGTGAAATTACCTGAAGTATATTCATAGAACCATTGTTAGAGTTGTTTTCTTTATTTTTATAAATTTCTGGCTTTGTTTGATTTTAATAAAAATTGGGTTTTTTTTATTTCACTAAAAACGTTTTAAATTTCCTTTCGATAGTTAAAAAATTAATTCATAGAAAACTGGACTGTAAAAAAAAAGGAAGTAATTGAATGTATTTTGATGTTCGTCTCTTATCAATCAATTTGAAATACCAATATTGTTAATAGTATTAGTAATTCTACTGTAATTAATATTAATATTTCTCTAAGAACTAATAGTGTTAAAATAGTTCACATCAATGATTTTTGGCCTCTGTATATTTCTAAATATAATCCAATCCGTACGTAATCTAGGCCTGCGGTTTTTCTTCAAAAATTCACCCAAAATTCGTACCAATATAGTACCAACAGAATAAAACTAGCTGGATATAAACTTTTTGCAAAATAAGACACCAACGATTCTACTAGGATTATTTCTGATAATCCTACCAGAAGTTAACACATTTATTATCTTGTATAATATCTGTCCTGTTACTTTTTGTCCTTTTTTTCTGGCGAAAATGAACGGAAAAGAAATTTGTACAGGGAAAGTGATCGTCGACCTGTTTCATGGTCTGAAAGAGACCCACATGATGAACATATTCATTTGGAACAATGCATGCATCTCAAATGAATGAAAGGGAATCAAACAATTCAAAAACTCGAATTCTGACACTTTTTTTGGAATTTTAGCGACTTTCCTCCACTTCCTTCTAGAAAAAAAAAAACCCATTCAGTACCCAAAAAGTTTTTAAAAAACTGAAATTGCTTGCACATTGTATTTTTTTTAAATGTTATTATGTATATTTTTTTTCTCTTTAGATTGGGAAACTGTATTTAAGCCGATCTCCTTATTTTGACTACAAAAAATTCGAAAATCCTCGGTTTTTACGCAGAAATATACGTTACTCGTAAATTTGATAGTTGCGTAGAAAATTAAATTTTTAAAAAATTCGGAAATATTTTTTTTAATGTTAAAACAGAATTTTTTTTTTAATTTTACATTTGTTTAAAAACTTTTTTTTATTTGGGATAAGTTCAATATTTTAAAATTTCTTAAATTTCAACTAGTTCGTTTTGTGTCGTATTCAATTAATACCATCGAGGGAGCAAAAAGTATTTTTCATGTGCCACAGAATTATTTAATTCTAAGGAACGTGGACGTTTTATTTTTGAATATTTCCTTCACAATCTATTCACTAAGCCTATTTTTATAAATACGAAAATCTTCTTTAAACAATGACTTTGACCTTAAAATACAAAACCACTTTAATACGACAAGAAATCAAAAAGCCCTATAAATAAAATGTTTTTTGTCTAACATTTTAAATTAATGACTTAGGGGTACAAATAGAAGTTTAAGGTTTCGCCTGCGGATGTTTGCATCTAATCAACTTGTTTATCTGGAATCTATTTGTTGGAGCGCAGAATTATGTCGTAATTCATGAAATAGCAATCTATCTTGTACGGATCTTAAATATCGTCTAGAAACAAGATTTTTAAATGTTGTTTGGAAATGGATAAATTAAAATTACTCAGATGATACTTTTTTCTGATTTAATTAATGCTTTTAAAACAAAATTTTAAACATGATATGCTTTATAAAGTGCAAATATATATATATATATACATACTTTAATGGAATTATTTTTAAATCCTATTTTTTTATATGAAATAATAATGAATGGAAGTATCACAGCGTGTGTAAGTATATATTTCTATTTAACAATAAATACGGTCTTTATTTGAATCTGAGCGACCATTGATTTAAAGACGCTCACAAAATTCTCAACACTTTTTTGTGAAAAAATAAAAAAAATCCGTAGAAAGGTTTATTTTGCGATCCTATGTTTACGAAATTAAAAAAATAAAATTCATGCGGACTAATACGAAGTGAATAACTAATTTATTTTACCACTATTAAAAGCTTTGAAATAAAAAATGGTCCTGTAATTGATCTAACCGTCGAAGAATAATGTTCAATTTCCTCCATTCAACCAATTTTTCCTCTTTGGATTCCAAGCCACATACGATTTTCAGTAACATTGACATTGGAAAAAAAGTGAAACTTTGATTCCAATAAATGTGGTGTATTAAAGCCTATGAACTTCATTGTTTTAGTGTTTGCATTCCTAAAAGAAACATTTCAAACTATATAAAGAGATTTTGCTTTTATGCAGAATACACCCCCATTCAAAATCAAATAAGTTTCAACTTCTTCACAGCTACTAGCAAAATTTGGAATATTAAATTATTTATATAGAAGAGAATTCTTAGCTTTTAATCCTTAGCATTAGTTCTTCGTTTCCAGATGCAGAAGAAGATAATGCATTTTTAAGATTTTTAAATAAATTTTGAAAAACATATTAGCCAAAAACATATAAATTAGTACGAATTGAGTTATGAAAAATTTATATTCAGTCTGAACCCTCTATCATAAATGCAGTTCAACAACAAAAGAAAGAAACACCATAGGTTGTATCTGTTTCAAACTACAGATGTAATTAAACTTTATTTTAAATAATGTCTAAAATATAATTTTATCTATTTAAAGCTAAAAATATATTTTCAAAACAAACACATGTAGAAATAGATGTTTCTTGACAATGTGACATCGAATAGTTCAAAATATTAATGCAACAAAGTGCATCTGGATAAACGCTTGTTAATCTGAACAAAGCAATATCGTTATACAGATTTAGGGAAATAGATTCTTAAATTTGTATATTATTAGTTGTTGTGATTTTCAAAGCGGTGGTTTGTGCTTTTTGAGTGTATTTATGAGTGTTTAACATGTTTGAGCAGAAACAAGGTACGAATTTCACTTGGATTGTATACAAATTACAATACTTAAAATATTTTGCTCGCATTTTTTATATGAAAAAGAATTTTAGTTGAACTGTTAATACTTTTTGCTTATTAAATAGGTGAACAGACGTTAAAACTGTATTCGCTCTCAACATGTAAAGGGCTCAATTCAAGACGATCAATTCAATCATGTGTTTTCCATTCAATTCAAAACGGCCATTGGACTTGCACTTGTTGTGTTGTTCTACTTTTAAAACGTAGATAAAAGTTCAAACTTGATCATTTGGTAAAAAAAATTGTTCAAGTATCAAAATTCTTCAAAAAAATTTTCAAAAGTATAAAAAGAAGAAAAAACAAATGTATATGATACGTGAACTTTTAAATCAAGTGCATTTTGTTTTCCAATGAGCTTTGTAATTGTCGAGTTGTAATTGTTTGTAATTTTTTAAAAGAAAGTTTCTGAAAAAAGCACAAAAGTTGGCAATAGCAATACGTACGAATTGATTGGCTGGAAACACGTGATTGTAATTAATTAGTGATCTTGACTTCACATGAATTCAGCCCATTCTCAGAACAAAATGCCTGAGGTAGAGTGATTCCTTTCCATATTTCGATAACCATTTTGTTTAGTTATCACTTTATCGTTTATGGAAGATATAACATATAACCACGAAATCTGTTACCTTAACTTTATACATTGTATGCACATCATTTAGATATTTTAAATATGAAAATAAACGTGAGAGTTCAAGAATAATATTTCCTAATTCAAGATTTATAATTTATAAATGTATATCAAATGAATACAATTAAAATCTAAAACTACCGTAAATCTACATTGAAAAAAAGTTTAAATGACTCAAAATAAATGTGGCGTCATGAAATTTGGCTCAAGAGATGATATAAAAACTGTAGAAATTGTAATTAATAGTAGTCAAAGTTTATTAACTCCACGAACGCCTTTTACTCTTAAAACAACTCAAAGGATCAAAAAGATCTCCAAAAGAACGATAATACCTCGAAAATATACAAAAATGTATTATATTTTAATTTTAATTAGCATCGATTATGCATTGCAATTCTTTTCTCCAGCTGAAAAACATATTTAGAATAATTTCAAAAGAGGTCAAATTAAACAACACATAACTTTAATAGCAAACGATTATATATCAGCAAACAAATGAAGTAAAACGATAAATCAGGATTACATAAGTTATATTTAAATTACGGCAGACGATAATCCTGCGGAAGAGAATTTTCAACGTAAAAAATATCTTTAACTACCTAATCATTTAAATAGTTAATTAAAAACTAATTCAAAATAAAGAAAAGAAATTTAAATAGAACTAAATATTTTACAATACGAAGCAATTATATATTCATTATGCTTAATCTATGCTATCTATGCTTCTTAAATCTATTTTCTATTTATACTTATTGCTTAAAAAACGATGACAATGTGTATTATTATTTTGTTTTTATATTGTTCGAAAAATGCATTTTTATTTTCATTATAATTTTCTCTTTAAAATTATTAACTTACATATTAACGAAACGATCGTTCTCAATTCATTAAATATTCCTGTCAGAAAAATATTTTTTTTAAAAAACCTGGCAAATATACTTGACTGAATTTTTTTTTTTTTTTCGTATTTGGATTTGTTATTTACAATCAGACACAGATTTCGTGTTTGATTTACAATAGAGTTAATGCAACTTTAGAGTGACAAAAGACAATCTGGATTTGTTTTCAGATGTAGAGAAAATAAATACACAGCTTGTGTCTTTTGCGTTTAAAATGATAAAAAAAATGCATTTTAATTTCATTGAACATGACTGAAAATATGTATATGCTATTAACCAATTTCCCTTTTTTGAGCTGTAATCTATAACAATATTGTGTGTAATATTAAGATAATTTTATTCCAAAAAAACTATTGCATTTTTATTTACATGGTAAAGAATCTGAATTCTTGTAGAAAAATTGCCATTGAACATTTCACATGATGGGGATGAATCTGGAAAAAAAATTAATTATTTAAACTTAAAAAAAGATATGAAAACATCAAAAATTGAAAATTTTCTTTTTAAGAAATGACTGCATAAAAGTGAAGATTTACAAATATTTTCTATCATAAAGAAGTAGTATATACATGAGCTTATACATTCAAACATTTTCAAATAGGACTAAAAAATGTATGCGTGCAGCTATTAATCTTAATTATTCAACAATTATCGGAGAAGGTAGGACAAAGAGAAAATAATACCATAATTAAAACAATATTTAAAATAGTAAAAAAGTGAAACTTTCTATAAGTTTTAATATGCGAATTTTAAAAAGAGAAAATAGTGGAAAAAAAATTATTTGAATAAAAACATTTGCAGACGATATAATGACAATTTTTGAAGATTTGATTTAAGTTATTTGATCAATTAATTTATGATGAAATCAAAATGGCTATGAAAATTCGCAATTAATTAAATAAGAGTGTGTGGCTGACAGCAAATGATGCAAAAAGAATGTAATAGTTTCTATTTCATAAAGTTCAGAAATTGAATATTTTTTTTGCCAAAAGAATTATCATTGCTAAAAGTAGTTTAAACGCCATAATAAAATCGAAAGTATTGTTTGAATTTAGCTAAGTTTTCACTAATAGTTTCTTTTTGGAAAATGTTCCACCAGAATTCAATGAGATGTTTTTTATATACAATATTTAATTTTTTAATGTAATAAAAGTTAATTATTAACAAAGAATTGCTTCACAGGCTAAACACGTTCGCAAAGAAATATCCATCGCTGATGGAAGTATAAACCTTTTTGTCCACAAACATATTAAAATTTTTATCAGAATGGAATTCTTTTTACAATTTCTTTTTTTCTATTTCTTACAATTGTCTTCAATGCTTATCTTATAATTTTACAAATTATTTTAATTGTGTGTGCGTGAAGCACATTAATTTATTGTAAAATCTCCAGATGTTAGAATTTTTTAATAGTACTTATTATAAAAATTTCCGAGTTTTAAGTGATTATAAGACAAGAATAACGTCATTCTAAAAAATTAACATTTCATATTGATTTAAAGAGATTTATTATTGCAATAACTGCATTTCAACATTAATCGTTGAAAAACTAACATATAAATAAATTCTTTAGATGTCACAGTTTTGTTGTTATCGTGTTCATTCATAAAATATTCATTATAAATAATTATTTCATATTCGAATATCCTTTTGAATAAAAAAAATTTAAACAAATAAATGTCGTGGAATTTGATTCAAAATAATTTGAGCTATAACACTCAGTTTGATTTATTAAATTTTATACTTTTCATTTTGCTTCTACTTAAAATTCATATTTAACTTTCTTGTCTTATTAAAAATTAATTAAAATTTAATTCTGAAAAACAATACATATTCCTAAGTTTTGAATAGATAAATTAATTGTTTGCATTTGTATGTAAATAATTTTACAATTACAATTACAATTTTATTTTAATCTTTATTAAGATAATATTTTTAAAGTTGTCTTTAATTTTTATTCTGAATTACAGATATAGGCTTTGAAGATTTTATTATATTTTAAAAATTATAAACAAAAGGATTCAAAAATAAGATGAAAACAAAAATGTAAATCATATTAGATCCTACGCAAATTAAAATATCACCCACATATTTAGCACATAAGTCATAATATATATTACTGAATCTTATTTTATTTTTCACTATTAATTTGTTTTCTAAGACTTTTTTTCGTTGACATCCATTAAGACAGATTGAGAGAGAAAATTTTCAGCATTTCAAAACCTACCTAAGCGGAAAAGATGTTCTCTGATATATAGATGAGAAGGGGGAAATAAAAAATAATTAATCTTCATGTTGAGTACTGCCACAACGAGAATGAAGTTAAGGTATTTAAGCTTATTTTTATGGTCAAAAATCAAAGTAATTTTTATTACAGAGAAACAGGCATTTTAATATATTTTTAACATTTATTGCGATAAGAGGAGGCGCACTAAAAAGAAAGAAGTACTAGAAAAAACATCAGGGGCATTTAACAGCTTCTTCAATATTAATTTTTTTTTAAAAAACCTATTGTCGAAATTACAGAACACAATAAGGCGGAAGACTAAAAAAAGCTTGGATCGGACTGATTCGATGTTGTGGAGAGAAATGGGGTTATTATGAAATGTTGTAGGGTTCATAGTATTATTTACTAATCAGAACACACTTATCAATAATCATCACATTTGGTTATTTATATTGCAGATAAATAATTTTATTATGAATAAAAAACCATGGAGTTGAAACAAGAGCACCTGCTATATTTACACAATGAAATTATTTAAAAATATTTTCAAAAAAGCAATAGAATAATTACATAACATATTTAAGTTGGAAATGCCATTGCGCATTTACAGCCTTTTGTGGTATAACTGGTCTGAAAAATATTTATTTATTTTATGATGTTGCTTAGTGAAAAATTCTCCTATGTGCATTTGTCATAGTAATGAATCATGAATTTGTATAATCAGTATTTCATATAATGTATTTTAAAGTCTTATTGTAAAATTAGAAGAAAAAATGTAATAACCATGACATATTGTAGTGCTTTGGGAAACATTGTACAATATTTATCAAATATGAGACTTTATATGTATAAAAACTACACAAATTCGGCCAAATATAAATGGCATCAGATTGAAATTGTATCGATGATTAGGTATTTTCGTGACGAAACAATGCGATTTGTATCTATATAAATGTTTAGAATAAAATATATTCGTAAACCAAAAGATTGTGCCTCACTTTAATTTTAATCTGAATTTGCATTACATTGATATAAATTGCTAATATTACCTATCTTTGCGAAGTTACCATTCTGTAAATCCATTCACCCTTTGCGAAAAAAATCATTACTGTAATTGTTGAGCATTCTTATGGAAATTAATACACGGCTTGAGTTTATCTAAAAATTTTGAGCTTAAGTAAGCTCTGATCTTCTGATCTAGGCCAAATCCTAATTTAACTAGAGTTTTGGCCGCCTTTCTTATATTAAAGTTGACTACGTTCAAAAGCGCAATTTTAAAAAAAAGCGTATAAATATTTATATCTAATATATAAAATTCTCGTGTCACAGTGTTAGTAGGTAAACTCCTTCGAAACGACTAGACCCAATCTTATGAAATTTTGTGCGTATATTCAGTAGATCTGAGAATAGGACGTAAACTATTTTTCATTCCGATATTGCAGTTAGTTGAGAAGATATTAATTAAAAACCTTAAAACCCCTGTCTGTTGTTTCGCTTGGCGTCGAAAATCGGTTTCGCGCCAGAAAAATACTACTCTGTGAGAGAAAAAAGAAAAACCCAGACCCACAGAGAAAAATTATAGAAAGATAAATACATCACTGTCATTTAGGGAAGTTGTAAATAATATATTTCTGTTGAGCTTTATTCCATGTGAAAGAGTTTATGATATTTCTAAAAGCACAGATGATTGAGGGATTATTCCGCCAAAATTTATTTATGTATCATCAATTTGCAGTGCTATAATTATTTATTCCCATTTTGCTCAAGATAATTCTCACGTTCAGTTAATTAAGTGATCTCATAAAAATCAATAGTTTTCAACACATGTCACGAGCTCTCGCCAGCAAAAACTATTGTGTTTCCTGTATAAACCATTTCTGCATATTTTCAGACATTTTGAGTTCGTATTTATTTTTTATTAGTTTATTTATTATTAAACGCCAATTAATAAAAGTGTAATACACAGTGCGCTCAAAATTTTCGGGAATCATTTTCAATGTAAAGAGAAATATATACGTATTGTGAAAGGTAGAGGTAAAATAATAAAAGAACAGATACATTACCAGTATACTGTTTTCTAGCATGAAGTACTTCAATTTGATCTATTTGTGTGTTTTGTACAGTAAATAATGCCAGCAAGACGCAAAGATCTGATTTAGGCCGTCGAATTACTAAATCTACAGCCATGCGAAACAGAAGAGCTCAAAGAACAGACTAACAAATTCAACAGAATAATGAAGATGTGCTTGGGAATATGGCGCAGTTGCGTAAATCACAATCACAAGAGGTACGAGTTGAACAAAATCAACAAAGACGATTAGAAAAAAGACAAGCGCGTCGATTCCTATTTGACACATTCAGAGCAAATGACCAACAACGCCAAATAGTACATCGAGCATTTACATCCGATACATTCCGTCGTCTAGCATTCGAGTATGAGCCCAATGTTAAATATTACCCGTTCTTAGCTGATCTCTACTCCATGAAAGAAACATGTCTACCAAATTCCAAGTCTGTAGGTTGAATAGTTCCGGAGATATCATGATTAGTCAGTGAGTGAGTGAGTCGCTTTACTCCTTTATACACTGCTCGCCACCGTAAATGCAACACCCTGAAGGAAGCAAGCAAATAACATGAAATTTACGACATGCATTAGCGGAGGTGAGGTATGCAATTGATTAGAATTTCAGCGCAGACACACATCACGCATGTCTGTAGCACCACCTCAAAACGCTATTTAAGTCTTGGAGATTTCGACGATTTCAAGTTCAGCAATTGTGTTTTTCTTGTGATTTTTTCAAAAAACAATGAGTTATGTATCGTAGAAAACAGCGATCAGCTTTTGATCAAGTATCCGAGTTCGACAGAGGAAGGATAGTGGCCTACCGAGATTGTGGATTATCTTTCAGGGAAATCGGTAGTCGTGTTGAACGAAACCAAACAATTGTAATGCGGATATGTGACCGTTGGATACAAGAGGATACGACGAACCGACGCGGTCGATTACATCCACCTCAGTGCACCACTTCACGTGAGGACAGGCAAATTGCGCGCATGGCAGTGACGGATCGCTCAGTCACATCACGAACCACAGCACCGCACATTGAGTCTGTAACGCATCATTCAGTGTCTGCGTGTACCATTCGACGCCGTTTGCAGCAGAGTGGTCTGTCCACAAGACGTCCATTGTTTTTTTCGTGTTAAAGGATATTGCAAAAAACATATATTTAACAAAATTAAGTTTATTAGAGTACATTTTATTTACATACATATAAATGTATGTCCGTATTTAATTTTAAAAAAACGTTCAAACATTTAAGTAATTTGCTCTCCTTTTTTTTAAATTATTGTTGATAAAGTGGAGTTTGCAATACCAAAATCTGTACAGGTTTCCGTTTTAGTCATTTGTTTTTGATCAATTGCCTCAAGTAGCCCCATCTTCATTTTAAGCGAAATAGCAGTTTGCTTTTCCCTGAGCTATTTGCCACTGTGCTCGCAAAAAAAAATCACCAAAAATAGAAAAAACTATTACGGTTAACTCACTGATTTTTACTTACACTGTGATCTAGTCATCACCAAATTTCAAAGTCAACTAATGAGAGATGAAATGTTTTTATGTGGCATTTGTAGGAATGGAGGGTGAAAGTAGATTAGATAAACAAAGTTGGCTTGTACTACGGACTATTTCGCGGTTATTTTAAAGCCAAGTTAGCCATCTTCGCACGAAATATGGGAAACCACCTCTCTTTCATTTCACATGCCCACTTAAATCTCATCAGCGGGGCTGGTGTTTTCCGTATTTTTCTCGTGCCCAGAAGAAAAATCTTTTCGTGTTAAGTGATTTCTATTTCTTGTTAAGAGAAAAACATGCATGGAAGTACATAGTAGTTTGTCGGAACCATTGTATTCTTTTATGTTCAACAATATATTTTTTCTTACGCGTTTTCGCGTTAAATGTATGCGCACTGTATGTTGAAAAAATATTATAATAGAAGCATTTTATCATAAAAAGAGAATGTTTTGAAAACATGCCATATTTTGCTAAAAATAAAAATTGTATTTAAAACTTTTTATTGTAATAATATTCTTAACACAATTTTATATGTGTATTCCATTCCAAGTGACACTAAATATAAAAAAGAAGAAGAAATTATATTCATTTATACGCTTTTTCAAAATTTTAGCTCCGAACATAGTCGTCCTCTTATCCCCTCATAGTGCATCGTCAAAAAATAGAAACATATCTAAAAAATATCCGATTTTAAAATAAATCTTAAATTGAGATCGAACTGAAATCTAGAATAAAATACACGAAAATAGGATAAGCAGTTTTATTTTTGCGTTAAATTTGATATAAATTAGAAAAAATACATACTTTATATATATATATATATATATACACTGCGAAAAACGAGTATTCAGAATTGAGTACAAAAGGCTCACTTTTGAGTACTGCACATACTCAAAATAGCTCCGATGCAAGCATACTCAAATTTGAGAATCGCACTTACTCTTTTTTGGCAACAAGTACGTACTCAAAATTGAAACTTCACATACTCATGTTTTAATCTGGTACTGTATCAAATTTGAGATTGAAGCAGCAAAATGAGTATGTAATGTACTCGTTTTTGAGTTTGTTTATGTTTTAAATAATTTGCTGTTGTTGCTGCTTATGCCACCTATCTGAAGCAGTCAGATCGAGGCCCACGAAATTCATCATGGCAACGAGCTAGATCTACGCCTGTCGTTAGCCTAAGCTTTGAGCTCCATGAAGGTGATAGTACGATTTTTCTCGATAGATGGCGACAACATTGGGACCCACTGATTTAACGATCACGTACTCCGTGTGTACTCGGAAGGTATTTGGTGGCATCGGGCATCGAACCCAGGCCTTCCGGTCTAGAGTCCGATGCTCTAACCACTAGGCTACCCACGGCCCAAGAGTCACTACACCACCTGTACTACCAGGGAAGTCTTCAAGACTTTTTGAGGCCCCAGGCCCTTATGCAAATGTAGATTGCCCTGCCTGTGATTTTTAAAATTAGACTGTATATAGCATACATGGCCAAATACTCGTACAAACGGTAATTTGAAACAAACAAATGTGCACGACTCATAATCTCACCAATCGACTCGACCAATAGCCGCATTTCGACTCAATGAGTTGAATGATTGTTTACTTTTTTGGATTGTTTATGGATTTTTTGAACAAAAAATTCGCGCAAAAAAAGTATATAGGTGAACCGGGTTATTTCAAAATAGTGTAAAAAAGAGTTAGGTGAATTTTTTTATTGCTTAATTTATAATGCATACTATAAGACAGGGGTGAGGGAAGAGTGCCCCTTCACAACTTTTCGAACAAATAAAAAGGTTAAAAGATGTTATTTATAGGCTTTTATGTAGCTTTTAAGCAAAGAGCAAATTTTTAAATCACCGGTCTGAGTTGGGGAAATTTTAATACAATATAATAAATGAGACCAAAGCACGAACTTAAATTTTATTGTTAATCAGTGCAGTTAATTTTGAACGATATTTTTATTTTGTTATGTTCGTAATAGAAAATATTTGTTCACAAACGTATGTTAATTCAAATCTACAACAATATCTGACAGCCAAATCATGTCAATTTAAAAAATTGCTTGTTAGTACAAATTTTCAAAATTCAATAGAATTCCTTACATTTGCTTTTTAGTGTAGTATGGTGCAGCATGCATAAATTTCGATTTGGATTTCAGATGGGTAACAATTAACATTTTACAGAGGAATTGAAAAAGGATTTGTGAAAAGATCTCCTTTTTTTTTTTATCATCATGAAAATCACCAAACCTACCCTTGATAGCATCGTGCAAAACTGGTTATTAAATTTTCAAATCTATCACAGCTCGGAGAACTGTTAGCTTTGGTAGTTAGTTCCTGCATTAATGTGAAATACGTTAATTTTTTTTCTCCCAAATCAAGACAAACAAGATATCAATCATTGGCATGGCCAAGTAATTTTAGCGCGTTTTTCACATGTTGTATTTTACAATAATGCAACTAATGAACTTTTTACTAACAGAAAATAGTACTATACTTTAAAAAAATTATAAATTTAAAAATTATTAAATTTAAATATGATTCGGCTCATCTAGGGCACAAATGCGACCCAATGCCGAAAACCCGAGGTCAATTGGTTGCTTATTGGCTGAGAAAAAGGTACGACAAAATATGGAACGAAGACGAAGACGAGGACGAAATTTGCGTCCTAATAGCGTTTTTTTTACACTACGTGAAAAACGCGCTAAAAAGCAGAAGTCTGTCCGTCTGTCCACAAAAGAAGGTATTTGACCAACTAGGGTAGAAAAAATACAATCTTTTCTCTGTTATCTTAAATTTAAATTATTTTAATGCCCTTAATATATCGGTAAGAAAAGCTAAATCACATTGCTTGTCTTCAATGTAGAATACTGACTGTGTGGGAGTTGTGAGTCTTTTCTTCCAGATATTTTAAAATACTCTCCCTCACACACACACACACAAATTCCAAACTCTCACGAGTGAAAAAAGCTTTGGAAAGCCAACTCCCACAACAAAGCAAGTTGCCGTAGTCTATCACTACCTCTAAGATTATTAACTCCCCTTCTTGTATTATCTAAATCTGAATGTGTTGAATTCATAATTAATTACTACTTATTTAATGAATCAATCTTATTTATTGACCTTTCTTAATTGAGAGATTACACAAATACTATTCAAATTTTAAGAACAATAAAACACAGTGGAGTATGAGAAGTATTCAATAATTATGAACGACGGAATCCTAACTGAATCCACGGTGGACGACGCGTACAATTAAGCTACACATTTATATTTAATTTGAGAAAACAAACTAACCTGATACCTTTTCTTAAGGCAGGTTCTTCTAATTACTTCTTCTATATCTGGATTGCTTTAATGAGCGGCTTCAATCTCAGCTATCTCTCAGTTCTGTCCCGAACCGATTTTATGTATACTTTTCAATAGACTTTTCTCCCGACGACTATATTTCCACTAGAAAAACTACTCTCGCAATTCTTTCCTCTTCATTTCATTTCCCCCTTTTTTTATCCTTTTCGAACTTGCTAAACCTGAACTTATATAAAATATCTCATTTGCATAAGTCACACTTTTGGCTCCCGGTGGAGATTGGTTGAAATAAATAAAATATAGAATTTAAGAGAAGGTTAGTGAAACGCGTAAGCACCCGTCACAAAGTGTATTCTCTACTCGATAAATTTCTACTGAATCTCAATAAAAATAAAAGTAGAGATTTTTTTTTGAAGTGAAAACTTCTTTAGCGGCGTTGGGCACTTTTTGGTAGGGGAAAATCTTATGTGTTCGCGTCTCCGACATGCTCTGACTGGCGCATACGCAGTGTGCTGTTCGCCTTACACACTTTTTGGATGGGTGAAATCTCGTGCGTTCGCGTCACCGACATGCTTATAGCAGTATATCTGTAGCTATACAGCAGACGTATAGTTCTGTGTATATCTTATAAGTGAAATTGATTGGATTTAGTGTAAAGTTCAATGTGTATATACTGTGCATTGCTCGTTGCGATTCCGAGAATGGGCAATACATATTAATGGTTGTCGTTTATATTTCGCCTGGAAAGTCTATGAGACAGATACAACAATTTTTATTCGAAAATTTGAGGATTTTTCAAAAGAAGGTTCTAAAATACTCGAAAAAAAGATTTGGCGGAAAATATGATAATGTACCGATGATTTTAAGTGGAGACTTCAATTTTAACTTTGCAGATGATAAAAATCTAACACTAATTGAATTTCTAAATGAAACACTTAATTTAAATATGTCCAATGATCGAAAAAACTCAGTACTACAAAATATAAAACGACGATCGACGCGGTTTTAACGCGATACTTAGATAAATTTGAATCAAACATTTTCCTTTCTTACTTTAGTTACCATAAACCTATTGTATCTTTTTTTAAGAACAAAATGAAATAATTGAAAGTACAAAAAGTCCACGTATTGTTGAAATTAATGATGCGAACAATTAAATTAATGTTAAAAACAAGTACATTGAAATTTAAGTGAATACAAATACTATCCATAAATAATATGATAGTACATTAATTGTTATTTCAATTGAATTGTACTATTTATATTTTGTCATGATCTTTTGTACAGACCGTAATATATTTGAATAATAAAAAACCATGTTAACATGTGCATATAATTGTTGCTCGGAGTGTCAATACATGTGAAAACCAGATTGATTTTGATAGTTTTAATTCAAACATTATGAAATTTCAAATTTTAATACTAAAAGTTGTAAGTTTTCACTTCTATCGGCAGTCTCTATAACTGCCATATCCCCCCCCCCTAAAACAATCGTATTTCATTGAAATTCGCAAAAAAAAACAAAAAAAAAGTTATGATTCTTTTTTAAAATTTTTATTAAGTGTTCGCGTGCCACCTTTACAACTCCGCCGTGGTACACTGTAGCACGCGTGCCGCGGGTTGGCCACCCCTGCTATAAGATAACACGAAACCGACAAAAGAAAATTAACGCAGCCTTTTGTTTTTTCCATGCAGAGGTAGGGAATTTTAAAAAAAAAAATTTTAATTTTATACATACATTTCTTTTTTGAACCATCCTATTTATAATATGTCGCGGACAACTGACATTAAAATCAAGTTTTCTGGGGAAAGGGGGTAAGAAAAGAATGAAAACCCCTTTTAAAATCGAAGTACGTACCACTAAACAAAATCGAGAATTCTGCGCTGCCATCTGGTTCTCGTAAAATGAGTTAACAGCTCCTTACATAAAAGAAATACTCAAAATGAGATTAGAATTTGTTTTAAGTTAAGCAACAACAGCTTAGTTTTTGCAATTATAAGAAAATATAGGTAATTTTATAACGACAAATAAAAAATCTATTCAATTAAAAATATTGAATAATTTTCCTAAAATCCCTTAAATTTTCAAAATTATAATCCTCCAGAATTAATATTACTTTTCTGTGAAATTGATAAATTTTCATTTGCAAATGCTTTGTTGTAGCCAATAATTTATCTCGTGTTATCATATTTCTGTATGATTACATTCATTTTTCATTGGCTTAATTTAAAAATTTAGATCTCTTTTTTTTTTTTTTTTTAATGAAACAACAGGGTATCAAATGACATTTTGACTGTATTCCAGAAACAAAAACTAATTTCGATTATTAAAAGACAGTCAATATAAAATAATACATCTTGACCCGGACGTGATTTGAACACGCAACCTTCTGATCTGGAGTCAGACGCGCTACCGTTGCGCCACCAGGCCACATATCGCAATGCGAATTATTGTTTTAAGCCAGAGTTTTCCAAAGAATAGTTTTATTTTTTTTTTCTTATTATTTTGTGTATGTTGCAAAAAAATATTTTGTAATTTTAGTTTTATTTATTTTTATGAATAATTTTATTTATCTTTTCTTATTCTTATTATTTTGTGTATGATAAAAAAAAAATAATATTTATAATACAACTTTTCTTTGTATATTTTATAATGAATAATTTAATTTATTTTATCTTATTATTTTGTGTATGTTACAAAAAAAGAAAAATTTTTTTTAAATATTATTAAAATACATTTATTTATTGACGAGTTCGAAGCGTTACGAAAATTATACAAGGGGTACAAATATGACAAAAGTTTGGGAGAGGGGGGAGCAGCCAAGGAACATGAAATTATTTTCATTTTATTTACTGTAGTGCAGCGATCTTCAAACTGTGTTCCACGGAGCCCTGGCGTTCCACGAGGTATTCTTAGGGTTTCCCCGAATCACAATAAAAAAAAATCGGGTAAAATCCGACAAAAGTTTGTCGCCAAATGACGCCAAGTAAAAAATCGCGTTTTTCAAAATGGCGTCAGAGACGTAAACAAGAGGGGAAAACGTGGTTTTCAAAATGGCATCGAAAACCACGAAAAACATCGAAAAAGCGTGGTTTCCAAAACGGACAACACAAAATGAGAAATTAAATGCAAATTTCGAGCATCCATTACAAGATTCTATCAATCCTTCATTCACACAAAAAACAAGCATTACTTTCTTACCTTTTATTCAGAAAAAAAAATCCATCCTTCGTGTTTTTATGAAGAAAACGTGCTTTCTAAAACAGCTTCAACAAGAAAAACTGAAAAAGCGTCGCTTCTAAAACGCTACAGTGGGAAAAATAATCCAATATGAATGCCTTAGGCTGATGAACTAATGATCTCCATTTCTCTCAAAAACAAATTATTTTCATATTTCGGAACCCCCCCCCCCCCATCCATACCTACCAAAATATTTTCAATCGTTCACTCATTCACAAAGAAAGCATTTCTTTCTTACATCTTTCATAACAGAAAAACAGTTGCTTCTAAGATGCAATAGTGAGAAAAAACATCGTCCAAATTCAATTTATCAACGCATCTCCCTTTCTCTCTAACAAATATTCTTTCAGCAGTTGTTTCATTAAAAAAAAAGAAAAAATCCACTCATTCCTCAAATGTAGCTTTCCAGAAAAATCTTACACGTCTTCAAGTTGACCATCAGAAAAAAAATGACCGCTGTCCAAAAAATCCGGTCTGAATAGGGTTACTATACCCTGAATTTTGCAGGGTTACCATATTTTAAACTTTATCGCCAAAAAGTGTGCCCTGCTAGGATCCACCCAAAAATCGAAAAGAAACTTATAAATGTTTATGCAAAATGAATTCGTTCTTTGTAAAGTTTGTATAACTACAAGAATTGTAAGCTCATCCCTGCCATTAAGAAACTGAAAACTTTATTTATACATAATAGCTTTATTTTAGAATACTTTTTAAACTTTTGTTATAATATAATAAAAGAATGTTAAGATATTTAAACTCCCCCTTCTCACATAAAGGACACTTTTTTTTTTGTTAACCACAAGTGTATTCGCTTAAAGGGTTGCACCTTAATCTTTTGGTCACCATATCTGGAAATGGTATATGGAATAAGTCACCAAATCTGAAAATCGTTATTACTGAAGATCCCGATCAGGAGAATGGAACAAAATTATAAAATTATTGTATTGTCATCGATTCTTGACAAGTGTGTGCAAAATTTTAGCTCAATCGGTTGAAGATATCAGCTTCAAAACTGAGTTGCAAGGTTCCACCCGAACAAATTACATTGCAAATTAAATAAAAGCTTGTAAAATTGCTCATTGTGTCCAGAAGCGCAATGGGCTTCTAATCCGAAGGTCGTGGGTTCAAATCCCACCTGCGACGGCCTAATTTCTGAGAATGTGATTTCCTTGAACTATACAATTTTATTAACATAATTAAATTTAATTAATGAATAAATAGTAACGAAAAAAAATAGTCCAACACCATAAATAGAAAGGAAAATCGCTTTCTATTTTGTCACTTAATATTGTGATTCTGCATATGTATATACATATTTATATTAAATTGTAACTATATATAATAAAAAGCAACAAAAAAAATTTTCTTTGTTGACTTAAGGTTTCTTTTTTTACATTACTTGTTATGTAAATTAATATCCATTTATTTTATTTTACCCATCAAAAAGAAAAAACACTGTCCAGGAATACATTGTATTTTCAACTTTAAAAGAAAATAATTTTATATCAAAACTTTTAGTGGCATTTTCTAAATTTTAAGCCTATGAGAGACAGAGTAATTTTAAACACATACATTTTATAATTAATAAGCATATACTACCATATATGCGTCCTTAAATTTAATTACTGACAAAATCTGTATTTTTGTTAGAAAAATTACAATTTTACTGCTCTAGGTCAGGGGTCTTCAAACGTTGTCGAATGATGGAACCCTAAGAAATATGAGATTTTGGGGAACTATCCCACTCTTAGAAGAATATATCCTAAAAATATTGGAATTGATGAACGTATTATATATATTTTACGTAAAGGCATTTAAAGAAAACTATACTGTATCTCTCTTGCTAAAGAATTTTAACTTAAAATGAATGCATTTTACTCATTAATAGCATTGATCGTGCTCCAAGCAGTGGCGTATCTACAAGTGGGCTAGGCGGTGCCGTGCACCGGGGCCCTTTGGAACCTGGCCACCACAAGCCGAATCTGCAATAATTTCTCCCAAATTTAAAATATAAATATAAAAGGTTGCAAAAAAATAAATAAATAAAACAATATTGAAAGTTTTTTTCGAATTTGTAGGGAATTCCCCTAAATTATTTTCGTTGTTTGTTCAGTGTTGCGAACTTTACTTATTAAAAAGAGTTTATAAGTTATTTTCAATTTTTTCATTTTTCTACAAACTGTTACCTGAAAATAAAACTTCCAAGTTCCATGAAAAATATTACCATACTTATTATTAGATGTTAAAAAACCTACACAAGAAGCAATTCCTTCCTAGTTACAATCTATTTTTAATAACAATATGATTCGTAATAAGCTAGTTTCCTGTTTCAATATTTCGTAATCTTCTCGTATCTACAATACACTGATGTAATTTTGCCCCCCCCCCTCCTTTGCAATTTGCAGAGGTGGTTTTTTTTAATTTATGTTTTGTATTTTCTTGTTCATGTATATTGTTTGTATCATTTCCTGTATATCTCGGTGGACCATTTTGTAGCTCTGGTGGATTAATTCCATCCAACAGAATAAATAAACAAATAGCCAGGGATCCCTCAACGACGTTTTGTAGCGTAGCATTACGTTTCTGCTTCCTTTTAAAATCAGGAAGTACTCGAGCACATACGATTGGATTAGATAAATTATAAAACTAAACTTAAGGGGATAAAAAAAATAAACTTAATGCATCACTCACAAAAGTCACAGTGTTTGTTTACAAGACGCTATCCGTAGCGATTCTGGCGTGAACGTTAGTAACATATACACAATGTACCAGACACTCCCGTTACGGGAAGAGCGATATAATGGTAATATTTTGGGTGCATTTATTCGTTGAAAACGGCACGTTTATTACATAAAAACTACGAAAATACGCCACACGAGTTCGTTACGAGTAGCATACTCACTTAATATCTCCAATACTTAAGCGCCTTTAGTCCAAACACAAGATGCCCCACTCCATACCCCCTTAGCAATCGTCCAACTTTTTCACGGATATGACGCAAGTCACGTGGTGTACCCTCCTTCCCCGCTCTCTTTTCCTCCCGCTCGCTATCTCCTCACCATGGCGACGTTTTGGGGGAATGGGGGAGAATCACTACTTTCGTTCGCTTTTTCCCTGTTACGCAAAACTGGGCAAATTTCCCATTCACTCCCGTGTGCTCAAAGAAGTTTCACTTCAATTGAAATCTAGTGGTGCGTTTAAGCGCAAACAACGTCAAGAAAGAGAAGATAGTAAATAAAATTTGTAGCTTTATATATTTAAAATATTCATATATTTTTACTTGATAAAATCCAAGCAAGAGATAGGGCTCTCATTATTTATTTATTTATTTTGCACCAGTGCCTTTGGATACTTAGCTACAGCATTGGCTCCATGTGTCCCTTTTCATTGCATTATATTTACTGACTGAGATGTATATATTCGTGATGCATTTTTATTTGTAAAACTGTCGAAGTCTAGGGCTGTTGAAGTTATCAGCAGTCACATTTCCAATTCTGCGTTTAATTTGACTGTATATTTTGTTTACGCTGAGTAAAAGTTTTCACTTAAAATCGTTGTTCCGTGAATGGAATTAAAATTTTTAGAAAAGAGTGATAATCTTCTGTGTATTTTGCATGAATTTGCTACTAAAATTATAGCTTAATTTTATATTTCAACGTCGAATATGTTGATAAATTGTTTCCTTCACTGAGAAGCCTTCTGATTTGCCATAGTACACGAAATGATTTTTTGTCCCTTCATGCCTACATTTCTTTTTCTAGAAAATATCATCGTCTCGTTTTTTTTTATTGAAAAAATTGCGATTCATTATATAAGTTTTCACACGGCCCTTTCAATTCAATTCATTTTTACTTTATTCATTAGAAAATTGGTTAGTTTTTCCAAACGTTGCACGTCATTCTGTTCAAGTTTTTTACTTTTAATTTTATTTCTAATGGGCTGGGGTTGGTGTTTTACCATTGCAGACCTGGTACATTCCCCAGAAGCTGGTATCTCTTTTTAGTACGGCACCATATAGGCGGATACCAATCGTCACAGGTAATTTTGACACCCAGTTTCCTCCCTAGAGGGGGGCACCTGAGTTCTGACGATGTGAACCTGTACTAGGATTTAATTTTGCCGAGTTCACCCAAACTAAACAGATGCACTAGGGACTTTTTACATGGCGTATAATCATACGACATGGCTGCTGTCGATTTAGCATCATGAAAATCCACCGACTTGGGCCGGTGTCGAACCCGCAACCATGGGTGCAGAAGGCCAGCGACAAAGCAACCACGTCACCCAGCCGATCTGTTCGAGTTTCGATGACCACAATTTAAGTTTCCAAACCAATGCATTTATTTTTTTTTTAATTTTAATAATGTGTACATTCAGTTCTTGAATGGAAAAACGAACTTTATTTCATATGCAAAACATTTCTAAGTAGAAAATGTCGTATGCAAAATATGTCTGTAAAGTAGAACTTTACAACCACATTTTATCACATTTTTCTGGATCATTGTCATGTGACTTTATTTATTTTTTTAAAAAATTTGAATTACGAATGTAAAAAATAAGATTCTACAGTTTCTAAATAATTCTCCACATAATCAAGCAAATAATCTCTGATTTAGTTCCCTTGCGCTTATAAAATTTATCATTTTCACAGCATCATTTTTAAAGCCTGCTTTATTCATTTTACTACAGTGATTCACTGTTCCAAATAAGTCACGATTGATTCAAGTCATTTTTTTTCCTTTCTCCATTCATTTGTATGCCTTATCAGAATCAAAAATGGAAAATTATCTGAAAACAACATATCATTCCAATATCAGCTTATTTATCATTGACTTTCGGAATCTAAATTTCAATTATCTGTTCCTTATACTCACACAAATGGCAGGACAGTCTTTAAAATCAGTTGATCTGAGTACTTGATCAATAATTTCAAGTAAAATGAAAGAGAACTATTGATTGAATTTTATGGAAATTTTTACAGAGATCAAACATAAATTCTCTCACATCACTTTTAATTAAAAATATTTTCTCTCTTTGAATGAGCTTTGTGAGACGGCTAATTTTTCTGTTATAAATCCTGTTTTCCTCTCTCAAGCGCTTTATGAAAAAGTAGTAAGAATCCCAGCTAGTGAAAACGAATAATTTAGCAGATGTTTACCACTGTTGCAATAAAAATAATTAATTTTTGAAATACATTTGTTGTTTCCTTTCTTTAATAAACAGAATCTAAAAATTCTTATTAAGATCATAAAATTTTTACAGGCAAGTTTTACAAAATATGATAATAATCCGTAGTCTAAATTTTTACAATAGTAAGCCCCTGGTCACAAGACCTAGGGCTAAGAGAAGAGCTTGTTACCTTATAGGTGCAGCAAGTAGGAAGGTGCCAAGCATGGCACTGTAAGTAAATAGACTTTTGTTTGCTACGCCAGAGGCGGATTAAGCGGGTGTCGGACCTGGCGGCCGCCAGGGGTCCCCCAGTGCCAGAAGGAGCCCCCCAAGCGTGATGTATTCCATTTATAAATTCAACGTGCAACAAAAAGAACTTGAACCGATATTGAAACCCCGATGATTTCCTCGTATTTGAGTCGTGTAGCAGCCCTAGCTATCCTTCTCCCGTATATCTGTATTGTTACATTCTGTACAAATTTTTCACATGCATTTTTTTTCTTCTTTTTTGCCCAAATTTTATTTCGAACTAATGAATACTATTCAAATCAAACAAGTTTGTTATCATCTCATATCCGTGTGCTTAATTACTCTCGGGTACATTTTATACTGATAGAAAAAAAAATCCCAACACCAAGGAAAAAATTTTGTTGGCTAATAAAACTTCGGCAATAAAAATCATCTACCTATACAAATGTATAGGTAGCCGATATTTTAATTGATTAAAGTTTCAAGATCACAGGTTAAGGTAAACGCGAGTAGAGCCATTTCAAATGTGAAATGATGATACATTAAAAACCGGTGTAACCGCTACAATTTTAAATGCAAGCATGCAAACGTGCATGTCATGTGTCGTACTGGTACCGGAGATCAATTTGAGGGATGGAAAATGTAGGGTTGTTTAATTCCGGTTGTGGATGAAGCTGACATTGCCGTCCAATGATGTCCCATTCGTGCTCGATTGTACAAATATCTGGTGATCTAGCAGGCCAACGTAACACGTTGACACCATATATAGACTGTTGTATTACAACAGGGATGAGAGAGAACGTTATCCTGTTGGAAAACACCCCTTGAATGATGTTTATAAATTGCAGTGCAACTGTTTGAATCACCAGACAGACGGACTAGTTTGCAGTTAGGGTGTGTGGATTAACCTCCAGAGGGCTCCATCAATCAAAGAAAATTGCTCACACTAAACCATAACTGTAGGTGCAGGCCCAGTGTATCTAGGTGGCAGAAAGAATGTTTGCAGGTTCTGACATGGCCTTATTCTAATCAATATAAAACTATCACTGCAGTGGCGTAACGTACACTCCTCAACTCTCGCATTGTGGGGCTCGGCTAGGGTTCTAGGGTCCCCATAGCCTGACTGACATCAAGTACGGCTTGAGGTCCCAAACCTGACTTTGCAGGGAACCCCTAACAGTCTCCGTTAAGCCACTGCTTCTCTGGCACCAAGATAGTAAAAGCTTTGATCGGAGAACACAACACATCACCACTCCGCTCTCCAATGATCTCAAGCATGACATCACTAAAGTCACAGATGTCAATGATTTCGAGCTAAGGATATGAAAGCTACAGGGCGTCTGGCTGGGAGCTATTTCTTAAAAGATTGATTAGTTACAGTTTACTGTGTCACTCTGGTGCCAGAAAAAACTGTAATTTCTGCTGTAGATGTACTATGTTCCCCAGCCATATGGCGAATTCTGGGATCTTCTCTGTTAGTAGTGACCCGTACATGATTGAGCTATAGTTTTCTTCAGGTAGTGCTTTCTCTGGACCACTGTCTTCCTTCCAAGTCTTTCTATAATACCGTGGAAAGAAAATCAATCTTTTTTTTAGCTTTATTATATAGTCTCGTGTTCAAACTCAGCGAGCTGTTGATCATGGCTTATTCGTCGTTTTAAAGTCATTTTGGACTAACATCCACTCACTACGTCAAATCTCAACGATAAATAAAGCTCACGAACTTTATAGTGCGTATTTAAAGTACACTTAAAAATAACCCTTTCCAAAAACTACCTTGAAGCTGATGCATATATGCTCTAGGGTTAATTTACATATTTTAATACTGTAACGAATTTCACTGTTGGGTTCAGGGATTGAATAGACTTTAATCAGGACAGCGATAAAACAGTTCTTTATTATCAACCCAATGAAGAATACAATGTTCAGAAAGGCATAAGAACAGCCGAAATCACAGTAATACAACACAACAGTAACACAACGCAATGTACTGATCCAGCGAGGAATAGATCAAATTCAAAGCCGTAAGCTTTCATACTCTCTTCGGTGTAAATCACAATGGAATCACCCGTAAAGTAACAGAGGCTGCGGGCGCGTCTCAGCTTCAAGAAATCTGAATAACAACTGCCTCATGTTGCATTTCAGTATGCCTTATATAGACACGGCGAAAGTGGTAGAACATTCCAGAAAATAGGAGAACCACCCGGAACCGGAAATCGTCAAATATCGCCAATATCGCTAAATTTGGCGACATTTGGCAACAAATTTGGCGACAAAATAAGTTGCCAAAACTGTCGCCAACTAAACGATATCTCGCCAATTTGGTAAGATACCCAAAGGTCCCATAGCAATTGATCTAATTCACATGTTTACATGCAATAAATATTAATCCTGCACTATTTTTTGAAGCAGAATAGTAATTTTGGCATAATTTAACATTATAAACACATTTTAAATACCAAAATCGTAACATTGCCCCTCCTCAAAGACTGCACGTTTCGGGCAGTACACTTGAGCAAAAAGCCATTTAAATCAAACAATTATATTATTTTAAATATAAGATAAGCAAATGACAATGAAAGTATACTCTACATAACAAATAAAAAAACAACTATTTACAGGACTATTTACAAAAGGAAATGGTTGAAGGTGATGTAACCATGGTTTAAATTGATCTCTAATCTAAGTATTGTTACCATAATAAGGAGCTAAGCGATCGTAATGAACGACTCTAGGCTTAGCATTCGTAGACTTACGGATTCGAACCACGACGTCGTTCAGTCTTTTTAGAACTGTATAACGCCCTTCCCACGATGTTTGAAGCTTCGGAGAAAGTCCTTTACGTCGGTACGGGTTCCAGAGCCAAGCCTTGTCGCCTTCGTTAAATGTATGTCCTGTAGCTCTTGCATCGTATCAGATCTTCATCTTGTCCGTCGCGATGTTAATGCGACCTCGGGAAAATTGATGAACGTCTTCTAACCGTGCCTGGAGATTCTCAACATAGTCTTCAGGCGAAGAAGGCGCATCCGGTGGACGTCCGAATACGAGATCACAGGGGAGACTTAGTCCACGACCAAAGAGCATATTTGAGAGTGTAAAGCCGGTAGTTTCATGGACGGCACTTCTGTAAGCCAGCAGGAACAGCGGTAGTTTCTGATCCCAGTCTTGTTGGTTCTTTGAAACAAGGTGAGAGAGACTATTCAGGATCGTTCGATTAAATCTTTCTACCATGCCATCTGATTGTGGATGTAGAAAGGTTGTTCGTGTTTTATCGATTCCCAGGATTTTACAAAGTTCTTGGCAGACAGCAGAAATGAAATTTCTCCCCTGATCGGAATGAAGTTGAAGGGGTGTTCCCGAACCTTGAAATCCAATTCTCCACTAACACTTCTGCAACAGTTGTCGCTTCCTGATCGGGAATCGGATATGCCTCAGGCCATTTCGTGAAATAATCCATTTTAGATAAAATGTATGAGTTATTGTCTTTTGATCGTGGAAAAGGTCCCAAGATGTCGAACGCAATTCTTTCGAATGGTGCCCCTACATTGTATAGGTGTAGCTTTCCGCGACTACGTCTGTTCGGTCCTTTACGGGCTCCACAGGTATCGCAGGACTTGCACCATTTTTCGACATCAGTTCTCAAGTTATTCCAATAAAACCCCGCTCTCGAACTCTCTGCATGATCTTCATAACTCCGAAATGGCCACATGTTGAACTATTGTGTAATTCCTTTAGTACGTCAGGTATTCGTGATCGAGGGAGTACTAACTGCCACCTTGATGTTTTGCCATCTTTGGATTCCCATTTTATATACAGGACGCCATTTCGAATGTGAAGAGAATCCCAAAGAGCCCAATACCGTTTCATACCAGGACTTAAACTAGAGATGTCTTGCCAAGAGGGTCTTACACTAGACGACTCCATGCGTTCAATAATGGGTTTTTTTGTCAGAATCCTTCATTTGTGCTTCGCGAACTTCTTCATCACTCCAAGGGTCTAAATGTGATGTAGCTAACGAAGTGATCTTGCGCCCAACCGGCACCGTTTTCCCATATTTCATCTCAGCTGTAGAGCAAAAGCGACAATTCCCTGAACAGGGTTTCCTGGACAAGGCGTCTGCATTTCCGTGCAAGGATCCTTTGCGGTGTCGGATGTCGAAGTCGTACTCCTGAAGTTTCTGTATCCACCTAGCAATCTGTCCCTCTGGGTTCTTGAAATTCAAAAGTCATGTGAGAGATGCATGGTCTGTTCGGAGCAGGAATTTTCGCCCGTAAACGTAACTGTGAAAATTTTCAACAGCTTTAACGATGGCAAGTAATTCTTTCCTGTTGACGCAATAATTTCGCTCGGGCTTCGACAGGCACTTACTCCAGTAAGCGATGACACGTTCTTGGCCGTCGATTTCTTGATATAACACTGCTCCTACGTTTGCATGGCTGGCATCCGTATCTAAGTTGCAAAGTAAATCATGTCTTTTTTTTCTCTCTCTACTGCTAATGTAAAGTATACTATAATAATAGTGATGATTTCTTTATCTTCCTAGCATCATATCCCCGATTCTCCATCTGACTTTTATTTTATCTGTTAGTAATTTGGGTTTGAAAAAACAACACTAAAGATAAGTATCTCTCGTCGCTGGGATTACAGTACATCAAACAAAATGTTTTTTGATTTGGTTGTTGGATCAAAGATATCTAATGAGCGCATTAAAATTTCGATTATGAATGACGTTAGATCGCCAATTGGAAAATCGCTTAAAAGTTAGATTTTAAAAAATCGAAAGCGAATTTTGAGAAAATCTACATGAAGGGCGTCAGTCAGGCTTTGGGCCCCCTAGAAGCCTTGGACCCTCCCGCAGTGTGGGGGTTGCGGGGGTGTATGTTACACGCCGGGAAGCGACTTACGAAATCATCATGATTTCAAAGCTCCCTTGGCGATGTTGGCACACACTTGCAGCTTGGCGACAAAATACGTTTCCGCGCATGCGCTCTGCCCCGTATCACATAGCGGTAGTTTGGAAACTTGACAAAATGGAATTCCAGCAAGAAATAATACAAAAAAATTATATTGTATCTCAATTGCAGGAAATTTATCCTTACTGTATTGAAGATACGGACAAATCTACACCCGAACAGATCGTGTTAAGAACAAATCTTCAAAATGAAGAAGCCGAAAATTTCAAAAAACACTATTCTGCGATTTCAAACACCAATTGGATTGTTTACAACTACAATCCAAATCCACAAAAGTAATTATAATTTTTCACCTCATTTATCTTTATAACTCATTTTTATGATTTACGAATAGACTGACTAAATATTTATAGATAGACAATACACAAAATCGAATTTAAATTTACCATATGCTTTCACACATTGTTTAACTTTTTCATGCTTGGTGGTACATACTATATCGTACCACCAATTCTTATTCGTTTATTGTGTAGTGGTACATAAAACGTATCACTTGTTTGCATTCTTCAGAAATTGATGCTAGATGGTATATTCTTTGAAGCATTACAGAGGACAACTCCTAGCAGTTACTCAAGTTTCCAACAGCTGTTAGAAGCTAATTGTATGCAATGGGAATGCAGTAGTTCATTCTTTGATCAGCTGTGAGTCTGTTGAATGGTATGTTTTCGAAGTGAATGTGTTGTGTACTTTTAAGTGTAAATGAAAGTGATGCTTGTGATATTTTGATACAAATCAGGTAAGTACATATATTATGTAACTAAATAAATTAATATTACAATAATTAGTACCTCACATGTGCATTACTAGTAAGAAAATATGAGAGTCTCAAAAAATGTAACTCCATGCCATTGAAGGCCATCCTTTTTACAAATACAAAATGCATTCTGCTTATTCTTTCGCAATAAAGGATATATTTATTGTGCCAGATAGATTTCCTGTAAGTTACATTTTTTTAAAAATAATAATATTTATTAAATAAAACATACAAGATTACACAAATGTCATGAATGAGCTATAGCTCGTGTTCAGGAAAAATAAATGTGACTAATACACTTCTTATATATGCTGACTAACACTAACTAAAATAAGTAAAATAATTAATGTATAGTATAGAATATTTAAAATTAAACTAACAAGGTAAATTGGTAACTAAACTAAAATTAAGCTTACAACATTAGATTAGGAAAAACTGAAAATGTTTTAATATGTGAATGAATAACAGCATAAGAAGAAGAAGCAGTTTATTTGTTTTCCTACTATAAAATAAGAGAATGGATGAGATATGTCTGCAAAGTTCCATTGTGCCTAGGGAAGAAAAAACTTATTTCAGAACTATCATGCTCTTGAAGTGTGGTGGTACTAATATGTACCACCAATTTTTTTAAGACTTTGGATATCTTTATTTGAAAAAGTGTTTAATATTATTAATATGTGCCAGCTTTTGTTCATAATTATAGTTATGTGAGGTTTACCTAAATATTTGTAATTATTTCCCTCTAGTGCATTATTTTTGTCAACATTTAGCACATGAAAGAGTGAAATCTCTCGATGAAAGTTAACAGTATGATGTTGAGGGAAAAATCTTGTGATAAATTACATTATAGTGAAATGGTAACAAAAATTCTTAACAAAAATGCCAGTTTTTAAATATTTTTTTGCAGTTTTTTATGGTAATAGAAGTGTTTTTGATTTCTATGTA